>JARHVA010003632.1:1635000-1745000 GCA_037957365.1 Torreya grandis | reverse complement strand
AATAAATTTAAACTGACTACTAGATTGGAACACACTCTACTAGATAATGGAGTGACTAGGGATAATGAAGTAGTGATTAGGTATGATGAGGGATAATGAGGGATGAAGATAGATGAGGAGGGGGTTATTAGGGATGATTAAGGATGATGAGGTTTGATGAGAGAGTTGTTGTCCCTAAAAAGTGATTCCTCATTTTACAGACAACATAGGACTATTTTGGTCCTGCATGGCCAAAATTGTTTTTTCCCCTTTGCAAAAATTTGTTTTGAAATATTCAATTTCATCATTTTCTCAAAATGTTTGGTAAAGGGACTAACAGGTTCAATAGGTTCAAAGGCTTCTACAGGCGAGTTCAATCAAAAGAGACTAGTTTCTCACACTTGGACACTTTTGGGATAGGTTCAACGCTTTGGTTTAACTAAAAAAGGGTCATCGAACCATTGAACCTTGAACCACTTTGGTTCAAAGTTCAATGGGTTCAAGGTTCAATATTAGTGGTAAGCTTCAAATGGGTCAAGTGATTCATCAAAGTTCAAAGGTTCAAGCAATTCAAAGGTTGCCTCGGTTAAGGAAGGATACATGCAAAAGAAAGAGTTAGGTGGATGCTCCCAAGTGTTGTCAGCCGAGCCCCTTTATGCTTTGTTTCAGAGAAGTGGTGGAATGTACCAAGTGTCCCTTTTTGAAAACTTATCAAAAGCTGCCATGTGTTTGCATCCATGTAAGTGCTAGAAATATTCAAACCGTGCCACATGTCAACGTTGTAACTCAGCAGAACATGACACTTGTTGACATTCACTTCTCAGAAGTTCCTTATACGCTGAAAAGTGCCTTTTGATAAAGCTTCTTCCTAAGTTCCATAGAGGGCAACAAGTGGTAATCACAAAAGGCTTCACTTTGTGTTCTTAAAAGTGGCAGAACATGCCACGTGTCCCCTCCAAAGATCGATGGACGCTGACAAGTATCATTATCCGTAGCTTCTTTCTTCTACTTTTTGATTTCGTTAAAGACCATGGTGGGCCCCCGATAAGTCACAGAAGTGAGTGAAACATGACAAGTGTTTGGATCTACATGACTAACAAATGTATTCAGACCACCCCACATGTCCCTTGCATAGATCAGTGGAGGTCATCAAGTGTCATCATCCACGATAGTCCTACTAAGCCCCAAACATTTCTATGATGTCACAAAGGCCCGAGGAGGTAGATGCTACCAAGTGTCAACAATGAAAGATGCCATGTGTCCTCACCTATTCCTGTAGAAGATGACACGTGACACTTGTTCAAAGAGCAAAAACCACCACATGTCAAAGGAAAGGGGCACTTGCAATAAAAAATCACATATAGAGTAAAGGAAATGAAAGGGATGATAGCCTATTAGAGAGAGAAAGCTCGAAGGCCACTTAGAAGACCCTGAAGGGCAAGTTCCATTCAAGAAAGGTTTGAGCCTCAAAGAGAGCAGTAGATACTGCCAAGTGTCACATGTCGAGGTGCAGTTTCAAATGAAGCTTCATGGAGTGGAACCCACTGCATGTCCTGACCTAGTGCAGTGGACATTGTCATGTGTTTGTATCTACACCCCCCTTAGCCTCTAATAGTTTCAAAGCTTATTCCAATAAGCTTATTTCAAAATAGTGAATTCCACCATGTGTCCTCATCCACATCACGGCATGATGATGGCCCGTGGATGTAAAATGTAAAGCAACTGGCTAGCTGTTAACCTTCAATACAGAAAAGACCCATGAATGCCAAATCAATTGCATTCAAGTGTCTGTTGATTTTTTTGGACTCAAAAGATGAACCCAGATGCATTTGAATAAGCCTAAGGCTAGGATCAAGAGAAGGAAGAGATAGTGAGGGAAACTCATTAGGAGTTACTACCGGTAGGTGAAGCAGTTTACCAGGTAGATATTTGGGAGCTGGTAACATTGAAAACACCATATGCTTGTCCCCTTGGAGGTGAAGATAGAGTAGACAATTGTGTAATTAATGCAAGTGAATGAATGAATAATTTAGGCTAAGAAGGATGCACTAAGAGAGGAATCGACATGCCACATTTAAGGTGGCCACCCTGTTCTAGTAGGGCCCTTCTTGACAAAACCAAGAATGCATCCAAGGCATTCAGTGCACTGAATGGGTCACTTCATTGTGAGAAAGTGCCAAGCCCCCCTAAGGCCTCTATATATTATTATCTCTTGTGCTATTTGGAGGAGACCTTTTTGATTATCAAAAGCAAAACTCTGCCCAAATTGAAAGGCACTACTGAGACTTTGAGCTCAGATTGTAATTCATATTATTTTATTTGAATGAGAAAACAAGTTTCTTGTAGACTTTGTGCTATTATAGCTTGTGCTATCTTAGGAGATTGTTTGTATGTCTATTTCCTAGGAGATTTCTTGTCCATTTGATTTGCCAAGTAGAACTAGTGGAGGTGATCAAGAAGGTGTCCTGAAGGCCAACTGTGGGATGACGTTGTGCCCCCATAAGTACCTTCAGTGTGTTTACATTTTATTTTCCTATGTAAAGAGCCTTGGGATGACATGGTGCCCCCATTTTTCTTCATTTTTCTCTCTCGGGTTGCTGGTCACTCAGCACCCCTGTTATCAATTACTTACTACCTGAAAGATTCTTGCTATCTGCTGAAGAACACTTTTGAAAGAAGAGAAATGCCTTCTGTCATCACACCAATATTTCTACTATTTAGGAAGGAATCTGGCTCTTGTCTAAAAGTTGCTTATGAAATAAGAGAAGTACCTTCCCCATCACTTAAGATTTCTTCCTTGTTTATCAGCATCATCTCTAAAAAAAGAGAGATGGATGGTTTATCCTACCCTTGTGTCTTACTTTCTACTTATATATATAGTATATAGCCTCCACATATTTAATAGGGAACCTCCCCTTGATGAGAGGAGAGATTTGTCTCTGGTTGATGTAGTAAAGCTACACACCTGGTCGACCAATCTGCCTGCTGTGGTTGATCAGATCTATTTTGTTGATCAGTACACTAATTGACAAAATATTCACCCAACAATTTTTGGAGACTCCACTGGGGACTTAAACAAGTAGTCCCTACCCTTATCCATTATAGAGTTTGGCGAATCCCATCTTGGTCTTACCCATTATTCATTTGTAGCCTTACCATTTTCATTTATCTCCATTATATTATTTGGTTTGCAACACCAGAGTTATTGGGAAAGAAAGTGCAGTTTGAAGCCTCAAGCTGTAAGTTGAAGTAGGGCCGATTTATTTTCTATTTTTGTCCTATAATCTGGCAACTCCACTCAGATGTGTTATCCCTATTTTTCATAATTCAATCATGGCAGTTCGAGGCCTCTTGGGTAACTCATTTGGCCCACTTAATCTAACTCCACCCCTGCATGAGCTACCACTCAGTTCAAGGAAGAATTTCCCCAAATTCTTTGGTGATGGAAGCGTCCACCCTGATGAATACATTGCAGCCTTCACCATATCCTATGGTATGATAGGGGTGGAATTTGAAGATGTGGCAGTCATACTTTTTGTGGAGACACTACAAGGTGCTGCTGTAGACTGGTTTTACCATTTGCAGATTGGATCAGTGACTGGCTGGGACACTATCAAAGCCAAGTTTGAAGCAAGGTTCAAACCTGTAAAAGATGCTCATGCTTTGCTATCCCAACTTACACAGATGAAGAAGGAACCTCATGAGCACATGAGGGATTTTATTGAAAAATTTGACAAGCTGAGAAACAGGATCCCTGCAGTTGCTCAGCCCACACCCGAGAACCTCAAATGCTTTTTCATAAACTCACAGCTGCCTGAAGTGAGTTTTCTACTAAGATGTGCTGGCTGCATAGATCTTGAAGCTTCTCAGGACTTGGCTACTAATGTAGAAGATGACCTTATCTTGGCAAGAAAGATAAGGAGAGACCTTAATAAAGGTAAATCCTCTTCATCTTCTGAGTATTCACATGTAACCACCATTGATCCAATGGTGTAGAAGCTAACAAATGATGTGTTGGCCCTCAGAAGACAAATGGCACAAGAGATGTCATCTTCTCTTTCATATAGAGATGTACCAAGGAGAACATTCCCTAATTAGGCACATCAAGGGCAACCCAATCGTCTTCCTCCCCCATAGAGGAACCTTGCCATTGAAGCACCTCTAACCAACTCAGCAGTTGGGTATTTGGAAACAGAGCATGATTTCTCTTTCCAACCTGAGTTTAATCAAGAAGAGTCAGTTGGTGACTCCCACATCAGTCTCTTGGATTACCAGGATGAACCCAAAAGTAAAGGTGAAGCATCTAAGGGATCATATGCTATGGTCACCCAGTCCTAGAATTAGTCAGCTCAATAAGCTGATAAAGGAGAAATAGAGCAGTGACCTCAACCTACAATTTTGATTGCTAAGCATGGGGCCACTCTGCCTATCTAGCCAAAGGACCCAGTGATTGCTAAGAAATTAAGTATCCCAAACATTTCTGCACCTTCTACTTCAAATTCGTAGGCCAGTCCTCCCACCCCTCACATAAACCAAAAGGAAGAAATCTCATCCCTTGTCCCTAGTCCAATCCAACCATTTGACATAATTGATCATGTCAAATGTGTCAAGACCTAAACGATGGCCCCTATAGCCCAAATTTTGTTTGAGTCTTTAGGTAGGGATGAAATAGCAGAAGAATTGGTGGAGTATGGCATAAGTGCAGAAAAACCCTCCTCTCCAAATGAAGAAGAATTTGAGATATCTGAGGGGGACAATCAAGACATGTACTGGGATGAGCTATCAAAATAACTAATTATGGTACTAAGCCATGCTACTACCCATCAAAATCAAGAAAAGGAACTCTTTGCCAGGAGAGCAAAGATTTGTGGTTTTTGGACCAAAATTCAAGTCTTGCTTTGGGGCAAAAAGAAGAGAAAACCAAGGGGAAGACACAAAAAAGTGGTTTCCTGGTGGAGAGTTCCATTCACCCATCACCGATTATGGGGACAAAATGGTTTCCTACTAGTTTATTAGGATGGGGCACCATTATCATTGTCTCACAATGGGTGGCATCTGAAGTACTTCAAATCTTGAGGCATTAGATAAGTTCATTTGTACATATGTATATTTGTATAGTCTTTAGTTCTATTTTGTGCCTTTCATCTTCATTTTTGTCACCTTTCTTTTTGGGTAGCATGACTCCGTAGCCCAATGGCACACTTCAAGGCACCAGAGATTCTAGTTTCTACTCCCCTTAGCTATTTTGAGTTGTTATTTGAAGGAAGTTCCCTAACAGGAGCCAGCTATTGTCCTTGAAAAGTGATTCCTCATTTTTTAGACAACATAGGACTATTTTGGTCCTGCATGGCCAAAATTGTTTTTTCCCCTTTCCAAAAATTTCTTCTGAAACATTCAATTTCATCATTTTCTCAAACTTTTTGGTAAAGGGAATAACAACTTCAATAGGTTCAAAGGCTTCTACCAGCAAGTTTAATCAAAAGGGACTAGTTTCTTGCACTTGGACACTTTCAGGACAGGTTCAACCCTTTGGTTCAGCCGAAAAAGGGTCATCAGAAATCTTCTAATCAAATGAACCAATGAACCGTTGAACCTTGAACCACTTTGGTTCAAATTTCAATAGGTTCAATGTTCAATATTAGCAGCAAGCTTCAAATGGGTCAAGCACTTCATCAAAGTTCAAAGGTTTAAAGGTTCAAACAATTCAAAGGTTGCCTCAGTTAAGGAAGGATGCGTGCGAAAGAAAGAGTCAGACGGATGCTACTAAGTGTCATTGGCCAAGCCCCTTTATGATTTGTTTCAGAGAAGTGGTGAAACATGCCACGTGTCTACATCCACGCAAGTGCTAGAAATATTTGGACCGCGCCACATGTCAGCATTGTAACTTAGTGGAACATGACACATGTTGGCATTCACTTCTCAGAAGTTCCTTATAAGTTGTGAAGTCTCTTTTGATAAAGCTTCTTCTTGAGTTCCATAGAGGGTGACAAGTGGTAATCACAAAAGGCTTCACTTTGTGTTCTTAAAAGTGGCAGAATGTGCCACATGTCCCCTCCAAAGCTCGGTGGAAGTTGACAAGTGTCATTATCTGTAGCTTCTTTTTTTTACTTTTTAATTTCATTAAAGACCATGGTGGGCCCCGGGTAAGTCATATAAGTGAGCAGAACATGACAAGTGTTTTCATCCGCATGACTAACAAATGTATTCAGACCATGCCACGTGTCCCTTACATAGATCGATAGAGGCCAATAAGTGTCATCATCTGTGAGAGTCCTACTGAGCCCCAAACATTTCTATGATGTTGCAAAGGCCTGAGGAGGTAGATGCTACCAAGTGTCAATAGCAGAAGATGCCACATGTCCTCACTTGTTCTTACACAAGATGACATGTGACACTTCTTCAAAGAGCAAAAACTACCACATGTCAAAGGAAAGGAGCACTTATAATATAAAAGCACATATAGAGCAAAGGAAATGAAAGGGATGATAGCCTACCAGAGAGAGAAAGCTCAAAGGCCACTTAAGAGACCTTAAAGGGAAACTTCCCTTTGGGAAAGGTTTGAGCCTCAAAGAGAGTAGTGGATACTACCAAGTGTCACATGCTAAGGCACAGTTTCAAATGAAGCTTCATGGAGTGGAACCCATTGCATGTCTTGATCTAGTGTAGTAGAAGCTACCACGTGTATACATCTATGTCCCCGTCAGCATCTAACAGTTTCAAAGCTTATTCCAATAAGCTTATTTCAAAATAGTGGATGCCACCACGTGTCCTTACTTGCATCACAACATGATGACAGGCCCACGGATGACAAATTTAAAGTGACTGGCTAGCTATTAACCTTCAATAAGGAAAAGACCTGTAAATGCCAAATCAACTAGATTCACATGTCTACTAATTTTTTAGGACTCAAAAGATGAACCCAGATGCATTCAAAAAATCCTAAGGCTAAGATCTTGAGAAGGAAGAGATAGAGATGGAAACTCAGAAGGAGTTATTGTCGGTAGGTGAAGTAGTTCATCGAGTAGATATTTGGGAGATGGTTACATTGAAAGCACCATCTGCTTGTCCCCTTGGAGGTGAAGACATAGTAGACAGTTGGGTAGCTAATGCAGGTGAATGAATGATTCAGGCTAAGGAGGCACTAAGAGAGGAATCGACATGCCACATTTAAGGTCGACACCCTGCTCCAGTAGGGCCCTTCTTGACAAAACCAAGAATGCATCCAAGGCATTGAGTGTGCCAAATGGGTCACTTCTTTGGGAGAAAGTGCCAAGCCCCCTGGGGCCTCCATATATTATGATCTCTTGTGTTATTTGGAGGAGACTTTTTTGATTATCGAAAGTAAAACTCTGCCCAAATCGAAAGGCATTACTGAGACTTTGATATCAGATTGTAATTCATATTATTTAATCTAAATGAGAAAACAAGTTACTTGCAGACTTTGTGCCATTATAGCTTGTGCTATCTTAGGAGATTGTTCGTATGTCTATTTCCTAGGAGTTTTCTTGTCCATTTGATTTAACAAGTAGAACTAGTGGAGGTGATCATGAAGGTATCTTGAAGGCCAACTATGGGATGATGTTGTGCCCCCATAAGTACCTTTAATGTGTTTGCATTTTCCTTTCCTGTGTAAAGAGCCTTGGGATGACTTGGTTCCCCCATTGTTCTTCATTTTTCTCTCTCGGGTTGCTGGTCACTCAGCACCCCAGTTACCGATTACTTGCTACCTAAAAGATTCTTGCTATCTATTGAAGAACACTTCTAAAAGAAGAGAAGTGCCTTATGTCATTGCACCAAGATTTCTACTATTTAGGAAGGAATCTAGCTCTTGGCTAAAAGTTCCTTCTGAAAGAAGAGAAGTACCTTCCCCATCACCCAGGATTTCTTCCTTGTTTATTGGCATCATCTCTGAAAAAAGAGAGATGGATGGTTTATCCTACCCCTGTGTCTTACTTTCTACTTATATATATAGTATATAGCCTCTGCATATTTAATAGGGGACCTCCCCTTGATGAGAGGAGAGATTTGTCTCTAATTGATGTAGTAAAGTTGCACACCTAGCCAACCAATCTTCCTATTGTGGTTGATCAGACCTATTTTGTTGATTAGAACACTGATTGACAAAATATTCACCCAACAAGAGTGATTAGGGATGATGACGAATAATGAAATATGATGAAAGATTGACTAGGAATATAAGAACTGATGATAGTTAATGAGGGAGTTATCAGGGATGATGAGAGTGTGACTAGGGATGATGAAAGAGTGATTAAGTATGATTAAGGTTGATAAGTTTTGATGAGGGAGTGTTTAGGGATGATCAATGATAATTAGGGATGATGATGAAGTGACTAGGGATGATAAGGGTTGATGAGGGAGTGATTAACAATAATGAAGGATGATGATAGACAATGAAGGAGTGATTAGGGATAATGAGGGACAATAATAATTAGTGAGAGAATGAATATGGATGATGAGTGAATAGAAGGCTTAATGAGGGAGTGATTATGGATGATAAGGATCAAAGAGGGTGTGTCCTATGTGAATTTTAGGTGTTAGAATATGAATTTATTCTATGTGAATTTGGAATAATGCATGAGATTGGAATTGAAGAATGATTTAGAGTGAATGGTATGTTTTTATAATGAATTTATATTGTGTTTTGATTTATTATATTTTGAATGGAGTATGTTAGGGTGATTATCACATTCATGTCTAGTATAAGTTATCACATCATGACAATATGTCATGTATGAGTGACTGTATCGTGACTATAAGTATTTTATAAGTTACATGATATAGGGAAGTAATTTATGTATATTGATAGACCCAATGATTTAGAAACCCATAAATTATTTAAGAATCCACATTCAAGCTCAGGTATTCAATCAAGTAGGGCATACTCTAGTAGGTGAAGTAGGTAGGGCATACTCTAGTAGGTGAAGTAGGTAGGGCATACTCAATTAGGTAAAATATAGAGAATAATCAATGGTATAGATATATTTCATACATAACATGATTTATAACCTCATTTCTCATTCTATCTTCTTATAATAAAAATTTGAAAACTAAGTATTGACTGGAATGGAATTTGAAAAAATAACTTCTAAATGGTAACTCCTATAGATCTGTAATCAATTTTAGAAGATGTTGAGTGGCCCTAATTTGTTATATTTAATAAAATAAATTTAAAGTATCTCATTGTAAAACAATACCTCCAATTTCCAAATAAAAATGCCTTTCAAAAAGCTCTAAGTACAAAAACAAAAAAATGCATGAGTTTCAAAAGGGTTTATGCCCTTTAGAAAGGGCGTACTCCCTTTGCAAAGGGCATATGCCCTTTGCATAGGGCATACACCCTTTCAACATTTCAATATTTTTTTGTGTTTTTTACCTCTAATTTTTCCTTGGTTATAATCTTGGAGAGGTACTAACCTAGCTTCAAACTGGTCATGGAGAAGCCCACTTAGTTTCTAAAAAATTTAGGATTCTTTTTCATCTTTGCTGACACATTTGATCACGTATATTTTATTATTTAAAAAACATTATATGGGTCTGTAAAGGAGAAAGTCTAGTTTTAGAATATATATATATATATATATATATATATATATATATATATATATATATATATATATATATATATATATATATATATATACACACATACACACACACACACACACATATATATGTGTATATATATGTGTGTGTGTGTGTGTGTATATATCTGTGTGTGTGTGTGTATATACACACACACACACACACACACACACATATATGTGTGTGTGTGTATATATATATATGTGTGTGTATATATGTGTGTGTGTGTGTGTGTGTGTGTGTGTGTGTGTGTGTGTGTGTGTGTGTGTGTGTGTATACACACACACACACACACACACACACACACATAATTATTACTTAATTTATACATAACATATCTCATTATGAACTCTATACATATAATCACAAATTCCCTTATAAAATTTTGAATATCAATCAAAATTTTATAAAACTTATATCTCAACAATCTACACATTGTCAACTATGTTTTTAAAAAAATAATTTTTATGAAGTTAATGCCAAAAATTTGTGTTTGTACTCTTTCAGTTTTAATTTTCCAACTGTCTTGACTTGTAAAATTATTTAAAAATTATATATATAATAAAAAATGTTATCAATAATATTTGGCATTTCACCTCTCCATATATGAAGTTTCATACAAAAATTCATTTGTTTACTAAAAAAAATGTGTTTGTACACATGCAATCTCCTTATATTTTCACAAAAAATGACCAACCTATTGTCATAAATACATTTATCTCACACAATTTTATGATCTGGGTATTGAAAAAAATTATATATTTAGAAACTACCTTCAAAATTTTATTATTCATATTATTATGTCATTGTTAAATTCTATTTCAAAGTGTCTCTAATATTATCTCCAAGTTCAACTATTGTTGTTTTTATGAAAAAAAGTGTGCCCTATACCCCCCCGCCCACCCTTTATCCTCCATCATTCTGCATCTAACCTTGTGTATTCAAATACTTCAAAGCTTCATGATATGTAAATAGGATAAAATCCTTAGGTGCCAAGTAATGCCTCCAATGTCTTAATTCTTATAAAATTGCATAAATTTCAACATCATAGATATAATAGTTTATTCTTACCTCATTCAATTTCTCACTGAAATATGTTATTAAATTTCCTTCTTGACTCAACACAACACCAATTCCCACAAATGAAGCATCACAATCAACCTCAAACACTTTTTTAAAATCTTGTAATACTAAAATTCATCTTTATATAATCTTATTTTTTGGAAAATCAAAGCCTTATGTGGTTTCTCTAGTCTATGCAAATTCTTTCCCTCTCATGTAATTTGTTATTGGTGCCGCAATACTACTAAATTTTTTTATAAATTTTCTGTAAAAAGTTATTAAACCATGAAAAATTCTTACCTCTATAAAATTTTTTAGAATATGCCACTAAAAACTTACCTTTATCTTTTCTTCATCCATTCTCACATCATTTTCTGAAATTACAATTCCCAAAAAATACCAATTTTTTTTGCATAAACCTACACTTCTTCAATTTGCATACAACTTCTCCTTTCTTAATAATTCAAAAAAATAGGCCAACCTTTTGAAGGTCATAACCTTTGATCCATAGCTTTTTTGAGCTCTTCCATATACCAAAACTATTGTCTTGAAAATTTCATTGCTGCCCTAACCTGAGATTCAATTTCAAGGCATTTTTTATATTTTTTTGAAGGCCATACGTGATCATTTGAGGGTTTGAAATTACCGTTTAATGATTTTTTGGAGGCTTTTTTTAGAAATTATATATTTATAGGAATGGACATTAAATTTAGTTAAAATTCATGTCATAGGCTAATTTTAGTGTTTAGAGTATTTAGGGATATTTTTAGAGCTATGCACACTTACATGCAAAACTTACTAAAAATAGCATTTTTTAAAAAAAATTAGTTTTTTTATATTTTTTCATGTTAATTATAATTTTGAGTTAAGGATTATTTAATCATGGCTTGGGTTTGTAATTATTCAATTCATTCAATATGAATCAATTAAAGTTGCTATTTCAAATGTTGGACTATTGATAATTTTTATTATCTTGATAGTTGTCAAGCTCATTATCTAGTATCATAGCAAGTTTGAATTTTAGATGAGTAAGAGATGGAAAAAGGATGAGGAGGTATGACACAGATTAAATATAATATATAAGAGTTGTATATGCAAGTGGATAAATTAACTAAGGTTATCACCATTCAGAGAAGAAGACAAGGTGGTGATGAGACCGAGAAAGACATAAATCATGATGAAAACATTTAGCAAGAAAAAGAAAGACAACATCCACCACCATCAATTAAAGATAGGATGGTTTAAAATTTACAAAAAAGAAATGAAGTAATAAAGGTTGATGTTCCAAACTATGGAGGTAATTTAAAACCAGAGGAGTTGAAAGATTGGATGAATAACATGGAGAAGTTTTTTGAGTGGAAGACTGTGAGAGAAGATAGGAAGGTCAAGTTTGCATGCATAAAATTGAAAGGTCATGCAATGATTTGGTTGGATCACCTGTAGAAAGAGATATAAAAAAGGCAAAGAAAATATTAATACATTGAAAAATATGGAGAATACGCTAAGGGAGAAATTTATTCCTATGGATTATGCAAAAACCTTATAAATAAGATTCCATAATTTGAGGAAAAAAGATCATAGTATACAAGAGTATACGAATGAGTTTTATAATATTTAAATACTAGTAGATCATGATGAAACAAAAGAGAATATGGCTTCAAGGTATGTAAATGGTTTGGAACTTTATATTCAAGATGAATTAAGCATGCATATAATACTTTACATGGAGGAGGCTTATCAATTAGTTTTGAAGGTAGAAGAAAAAAATAGACATAATTTTAGAAGGACATAGCTTGGTCTAAGAAGAGGTGGGTCCCCTAAAAGAAGGGTATGAGGTGGGTCTAAAACTAATAAAGGTGAATCATCACATGGTTCATAAAGGCAAGATGACTATAGACAAGGGTTTCAATACCAACAAAGAGAAAGTGGATTTTAGAGAGGATGAGGTTATGGTGGTGTTAGAGGATGGTTTTCAAATTAGTAAAAATATTATGTTTGTTATAGATATAGAGAAGGGCACAAATATACTGATTGTCTAAATTATCAAGATCAAGAAAGGAGGCAAGAGGATCTCCCAAGAGCGAATCTAGTTGAGGCTGAGATAGAAGAACAAAATACTAAAGTTGCATCAGTAGATATTGGAGAGAATATCATGATGAGAAGAACAATTATCACTCTGAGGAAGGAACAAGTGAAGAATAAAGAAGGTGGTGATGCATGACTATGTTCAAATATTTTACAAATAAGAGATACTTTAGGTGGAAAGGTATGCAAAGTAATTATAGATGGTGGTAGTTTTGAAAATATGGTTTCTAAAGAAATGGTAGAGAAACTTAATTTTCAATGCAAAATCATCCTAACCCTTATCAAATTTCATGGTCTAAGAAAGGGAATGAAGTTACAATAAATACAAATTCCTTAATCAAGTTTTCTATAGGAAAAAATTGTAATGGTGAAATATGGTGTGATGTTATTCTGATGGATGCATGACATGAGTTATTGGGAAGACCATGAAATTTTGATAGGAAAGTAATTCATGATGGATCAAATAACACATACACTTTTTGGAAAGGTGTAACAAAGGTAGTTTTGTTACCTCTTAAAGATAAAGAGAAGATAAATCATTCTATCTACTAAATATGATATCTAAGATATTAAGGTGGCAGGTTGTTATGTATTAGTAGCAAAGAATGAGACATAAAAAAGTGAAAATACCAATAGACGCATCAAGAGTGTTGAAAGAATATGTAGATGTTATGCCTGATGAGTTACCATATGGTTCACAACCAAAGAGGGATATTCAGTATCACATTTATTTAATTCCAAGATCAGCTCTACCCATTTAAATGAGAAGGTTATTGAATCGAAAAGAAAGATGGTGATATGGGAGAGTATGTGTCCATGTGTAGCACTAGCATTGTTAACTCCAAATAAATATGGAGGATGGAGAATGTGTGTGTATAATAGAGAAATTAATAAAATTACAATCAAGTATAGATTCCCTATACCTCATTTAGATGATATGATGGATGTACTTGTAAGAGAAAAATATTTTACAAAGATTGATCTAAGGAGTGGTTGTTATCAGATTTGAATTCATAAAGGAGATGAGTGAAAAATTGCTTTCAAGATTAAGGATGGCTTATATGAGTGGATGGTGCTACCCTTCGAATTATCTAATGCACCTAACACATTTATGAGGGTGATGAATATAGTGATATGAGAATATATTGATATGTTGGTGGTTGTTTATTTTGATGATATTTTGATATTCAATAAGACTAAATAAAAACACTTAAAAAATTTTATATTGGTCTTGGATTTGTTAAGAAAGGAGAAGTTATATGCAAATTTGAAGAAGTGTAGGTTTATGTAGAATAGTTTGGTATTTCTAGGATTTGTAATTCTAATAGACGGTGTGAGAATGAATGAAGTAAAGATAAAAGTAATTGTTGAGTGGCCTATTCCAAAAATCATTATAGAGGTAAAAATTTTATATGGTTTAGCAACTTTTTCTAGAAAATTTATTAAAAAATTTATTAGTATTATGGCACCAATAACAGATTGCCTAAAAGAGAAGCAATTGGCATGGACTAGAGAAACCACAAATAGCTTTAAATTTTTGAAAAAAAATATTATAGACTAATTTCAGCATTACCATATTTTAATAAAGTATTTTAGGTTGATTATGATGCTTCATTTGTGGGAATTGATGTTGTGTTGAGGCAAGAAGGGAAACCAACAACATGTTTCCGTGAGAAATTAAATGAGGTAAGAAAAAATTATTCTACCTATGATGTTAAACTTTATGCAATTATATAAGCACTAAAAAATTTGAGGCATTATTTGGTGCCTAAGGAGTTTATACTATTTACAGATCATGAGGCTTTGAAGTATGTGAATACTCAAAACAAGTTGAATAGTAGACATGCAAAGTGGGTATCTTTCTTGAAGGGGTATATTTTTGTGTTAAAACATAAATTGGGAAAAACAAATCAAGTCATTAATGCATTGAGTAGGAGAGTAGCATTATTAACTACTATGGTGAGTGAGGTAGTTGGATTTGAAGTTAACAAAGAATTATATGATACTGATCCATATTTTGGAAAGATAGTTAAGTAGTGTAAGAATCCATTAATAGGAGGGATAAATACTATTCATGATGAGTGTCTTATACAAGAAGGTTATCTTTTCAAAGTAAAATAATTATGCATTCTAGTTGAGTCTTTACGAGACAATATAATAAGAAAATTACATAGTGGAGGTTTGACTAGACATTTTGGTAAGACAAAGACAATAGCTTTGGTAGAAGAAAAATATTATTGGCTAAATATGAAAATAAATGTGACAAGGTATGTTTCAAGGTACAAGATATGTTAGGTGGCTAAAGGACATGCACAAAATACTGAACTATGCATGCCATTACCGGTTCTAAGAGGACCATGGCAAAATTTGAGTATAGATTTTGTGTTGGGATTACCAAATAAATAGAGAGGTAATGATTAAATTTTTGTTTTTGTAGACAATTTTTTTAAAATGGTTCATTTAATTTCATATAAGAAAACCAATGATGCCACTAGAGTTGAAAAATTATTTTTTATGGATATTGTGAGATTGTATGGTGTTCCAAAAACTATTACTTTAAATAGGGACACAAAATTTCTAGGTCATTTTTGGAGAACTTTATGGAAGAAGATGGGTACTAAGATATAATTCAATATTTCATATCACCTAAAAACATATGGAAAAATAGAAGATGTGATTAGGAGCTTGGGAAATTTTTTGAGATGCATAGTGGGAGAGAAGTCTAAGCAATAGGACTTGGTTTTACCACAAACTGAGTTTGTGCATAAGAGTAAGTGAATAGATCAACATGAAAGTCACAATTTTAATTTTTTTATGAGATAAATCCTATGGGTATTTTAGATTTGGTACAATTACCAATTACAGATCAAATTAGTGATGATGTAGAAGCATTTGTAGAGCATATACAGTAGTTGTAAGGAGTAAAAAGAAAATTGTAAAAAAGTAATGAGAAAGATAAATCTTCAACATATGTCAAAAGAAGATCTAGGGTATTTAAATAAAGAGAGTTGGTAATGGTTTACTTGAGGAAGGAAATATTTCTAAAATGTACTTACAACAACTTGAATTACAAGAAAATTGGGACATGCAGAATTGTGAAAAAAATCAATGACAATGATTATGAGGTGAGTTTACCACATAATTTTGATATATCTCCAATATTTAATGTTTCAAATTTATTTGAATTCCATGGAGAATTTGGTGAGGGTGACGAAGATGAAGAATTAAATTGGAAGCAATAGGTTCCAAAGAAGAAGGATAAAATAGTGCAAGTTTTAGATATGAAGACAGTGAGCATAAGGCAAGGGAATTATAATAGGTATTTGGTATAATGGGAAGGATTGTGGCAAGATAACAATACTTAGATTAAAAAATTGA
Organism: Torreya grandis; assembly: GCA_037957365.1. NCBI lineage: Eukaryota > Viridiplantae > Streptophyta > Pinopsida > Cupressales > Taxaceae > Torreya > Torreya grandis. The sequence continues at coordinate 1,728,893 of JARHVA010003632.1, read as the reverse complement.
AGATAAGGAATATTTACAAATAAAAATGTTAGGAGTATAATAAGGGCAACTTGCAGGAGCTAAGTTGTTTTCAACCAGAGGAGAATGATGCAAAAAAAATAGGCCAACCTTCTGGAGGACATAAATTTTGACCCGTAGCTCCATTTGAGCTCTTCTACGCACCAAAATGACTATTTCAAAAATTTAATTTCTTTCCTAAGCTATAATTTCCACTTAGAGGTGTTTCTTATATTTTTTGGAGGCTATACGTGATCATCTGAAGTCCTTAAACTACCATTTAAGGATTTATTCAAGTTTTTCTATTTTTAAAAATTATATATTTATAAGACTGGAAGTTAACTTCAGTTTAAATTCATCCCTTAGGCTAATTTTAGTTTTTAGAGTAGTTTGAGAGATTTTTAGAGCAATGCACACTTGCATGCAAAAATTACTAAAAATAGAAGTTGTTAAATTTTTTTTTTTTTAGATTTTAATTTTTTTTTGCATGTCAGTTCTAATTATGAGTTAAGTCTTATTTAATCATGGCTTGGGTTTGTAATATTCAAGTCAATCAATACAAATCAATCAACGTTATTGTTTAAAATCTTGGCTTATTGGTAATTTGTATTGTCTTGATAGTTTTTAGGCTCATTACTTAACAAATTCATTACCATTCTCAAATTTTGTAAGTGTTCTTATTTTTTATTACTAAATATCAAAATATAATCAAATTGAAAAACCAAAAAATTACCAATATATTCTCATAAAATTGTATTCATCATCCTCATAAATGTTCTAAGTGAATTAGATAATATGAACGTCATCGCCATCTACTCATATAAGCCATCCCTAGTCTTGAATGTAGTTTTACAGTCATCTCCTTCATGAATTTGAATCTGATAATAGCCACTCAGATCAATCTTGATATTTTTTTTCTTCTCCAAGAACATCTATCATATCATCTAAATGTGGTATAGGAAATTTATATTTGATTGTGATCTTATTAATTGCTCTACTATATGCACACATTCTCCATCTTCCATATTTCTTTAGAGTTAGCAACACTAGTCTTACACATGGACTCATACTCTCCCTTACCAACTTCTTTCTCAACAATTCAATAAATTGTTTATTTAATTCTACATGTTCTATTGGACTCATCTTATACATTGCTTGATTGACTAGAGTTGATCCTAGAATCAAATTAATATGATCCTGAATATCTTTCTTTGATGGTAAAGCACTCGATAACTCATCAGGCATAATGTTTATATATTATTTCAACACTCTTGCTATTTTTGTTGGTATTTACACCATTTTCATGTCTTCATTCTTTGCTACTAATACATAACAACAAACTACCACCTTCATGTCTTGGATAAATTCTTTAGTAGAGAGCATGCTTCTACCTTCTCTTCCTCTTTAAGAGGTAACAAAACTACACCACCTTTTCAAAAAGTGTACATGTTCTTTTCTCCATCATGAAATACTTTCATATCAAATTACCATGGTCTCCCCAATAAAACATGAAATGCATCCATCAGAATAACATCATACCATATTTCCTCATTATAAATTTTTTCTATATAAAACTTGATTAAGCACCTTTTATGTACGATAACCTCATTCCATTTATTCAACCAAGAAATTCAATAAGGATTACAATGATTTTCACATTGAAAATGCAGTTTCTCTATAATTTCTTTAGAAGCCATATTTTCATAACTACCACCATCTATAATTACTTTACATACCTTTCCATATTAAGTACATCTTGTTCAAAAAATGATTGATCACAGCCATGCATCACCATCTTCTTTATTATACAGTTGTTCTTTTTTTGGAGCGATCATTATTCTTCTCATCATGAGATTATTTCCAACATCAATTGGTTCAATTTATATATTTTTATGTTCTATATTAACCATAACTAGATTCAATCTTAGGATATCCTTTTGCCTCATTTTTTGATGTTAATAATGTGGACACTCAAATACCCTGTGACCTTTTCCACATTTGTAAAAAATATAAGATTTATGTTGATTCAAAAACCATCCTCTAGCATCACCATAACCTCATCCTCTCTGAAACCCTCTTCCTCTTTTTGGTTATTGAAACCCTTACATATTCTCATCTAGCCTTTCTTCACCACATGATGATTTAGCTTTATTAGTATTAAACCAACATACGGTGGTCTTAAATCCAACTCTTCTTGGACCAAGAGATATATTTTTTGAAATTTTATATATTTTATTTTTATTCTGCCTTCAAAGCTAATTCATAAGCCTCCTCCGTGCAAACTATTTTATGCATGGTTAATTCATCTTGAATAGTAAATTTCAAACCATTTACATACCTTGAAACTATATGATATTGTATTTAGTTATGCTCTACTCGTATGGAAAGATTATAAAAATCATATGTATACTCCTATTTACTTTGATCTTTTTGCCTTAAATTTTATAATATTCTATATTGGGTCTGTGTATAATTTATAGGAAAAAATTTCTCCCTGAGCTTCTTATCCATCTTTTTGCACTAATTAATCTTCTATTTACCTTTTATACATCTCTCTTTCTACAGGTGATCCCATGAAATCATTGCATGAAATTTTAATTTCATGCATGCAAACTTTACCTTCTTGTCTTCTCTCATAGTCTTCCACTTGAATAACTTCTCCATGTTATTCATCCAATCTATCAACTTCTCTAGTTTTAAACTACCTCCATAATATAGAATATCAACCTTGATTCCTTTATTTCTTCCTTATAAATCCCAAACCAACTTCTCTTGCATCAATGGTGGTTGATTTTTTTGTTCTTCTTCTTGCTAAATTTCTTCATCACCACCTGTGTCTTCCTAGGTTTCATCACCACCTTGTCTTCTTCTCTGATTGGTGATAATCTCAGATAGATTTCATATATTCTAGTTCATCTTTTTAATACCTCTTGATCCTCTCACCATCTCTTACTCCTCAAGGATTCAACCTTGCTTGATACCAAATAATGAACCCAATTACTATAAATGCTAGAATTGTAATAAACCAAGATTTAAAGTAATAACTTACAATTTTTTTTTATTTAATGACTTTAAATAATTACAAAACATGCATAAATAATCCTCAACTTGGAAATAGATTTGACATGCAAAAATTTAGACAAAACTAAAATCAAAAAAAAAAAAAAAAAAAAAACTTCTATTTTTAAAAGATGTTATTTTTGCAAGTTTTGCATGCAAGTGTGTGTAGCTCTAAAAATCTCATGAAATACTCTAAAACATAAAATTATCCTATACGATGAATTTAAGCATAAGTTCAAGTCTAGTCATTAAAAATATGCAATTTTTAAAAATAAAAAATCTTGAAAAGTCATTAAACTATAATTTTGAAACCTTAGATGATCCTGTTTGGCATCCACAAAAAATAAAAATAAAAACTCTATGTGGAAATTTCATCTTAGGATAATAACAAACTTCTTTTTGAAATAGTTGTTTTGGCATGTGGAAGAGCTCAAATGGAGCTACGGATCAAAAGTTATGGCCTTTAGAAATTTGGTCTATTTTTACTACATCACAAACTAAATAATGTTTTTAGAAAAAAAAACCAAATAAACCTAGTTATTACATGTTTTTAGGCATGTCTGCACTTTAATTCAAAATGATCACCTATACAATTTTTATTTTTTAAAGAATAAATGTATGGTTGAGAGAAAATTACTATTTTAAAATAATTTTTTATTTAATAGGTGTAAAACATAAGAGATCAAAATGTTAAAGATATATAGTTTTTAACAATTTTAATCTTTTAACTTTATTAATATATAAATATTTTATTTTTGTAAAACTCTACGAAGAAATGTATTAATATACAATATGAATTTTATTTTGACTATTTTTGATGATTGACTCTGTGAGTGAACTTAAAAAAGATGAAGATTGTGCTTGATTAGTAGCAAAATCTAAAAGTGCTCTTGGACATGATTGTGCTCCCTGAATAGCAGTGTGGGTTAGTTATTTCCTTTGACAACAAACATGTTTGCATTAACTGTGGTAAAATTGTAACTATTCATCCTTTTGTGCATGTGTTGATTGATTGTATAGAGAAATTTAGATTTAGTTTGCATTACTTGAAAGTCATTATTTTCCTCTTCTTTTTAGAAAAAACCTAAGGGCCTTCATGATAGATAAAACCTATTAAATAAGAGGCAATATGTAATGGGTTGAGATAACCCTAGTGATCCCCTATGGTAACATTGTAACTATTAATCCTTTTTTGCATGTGTTGATTGATTGTATAGAGAAATTTAGATTTAGTTTGCATTAGTTAAAATTCATTATTTTCCTCTTTTTTCTAGAAAAAACCTAAGGGCCTTCATGATAGATAAAACCTATAAAATAAGAGGCCATATGTAATAGGTTGAGATAACCCTAGTGATCCCCTTAATATCTAACCATTTCTTACGTATCCAAATACTCCAAAATGGGAATCAAACCACATATAGTTCTCCCACGTAGAGTCAGTGTGCTTGACTATATATATACATATATAAATGTGGCTTTGATACTTGAAAATGATATCTTCTGACCTGATTTGAGGTGCTTTATACTTGATTTGAGACCACTTCTAGTGATTAATATTTAATTTTAGAATAATAGGTTAGTTTTGCTCAATGTGAAGTAGTGTAAAGAATAGATGTTAGATAGAAATCATGTCCATTTGAAATTAGATTTTAATTTACTTATATGGTGAATACTTTTGATAGTTTATATTATGTTACATTAAAAGACATGAGTGAAAATCTAAAATAACAATTAAAATTTAGAAACTATGTGTCAATTGGTATGGGGATAAGACTGCTCTAATTAGACAAATACATAACAACAGAGTTGTCTACCTAGGGTAGACCTATCTTAGAGAGTTATCTATAGTTGTCCTAAGAAGTAAAGGAATCCAAGAGTAATATAGATAGCTCTAATCATTGAATTATAAATTTATATGTAGTAGTAACGAGAAACTAACGGGTTGAGCCTTCATATAAATAAATGGCTTAGAAGAATGACAAATTTGAATCATGTAATTGGGTAAGATTATTGTGGTTTATGATATTTAAATTATAAACATTGGCATGTCCTTGTGACCATACATACATACATACATACATACATACATACATACATACATACATACATATGTACGTACATACATACATACATTTTACACTTTTATTTTAGTAATGAAATTGCTAGGTAAAAGGAGGAACAGTAAGGTAAAAGGAGGAACAGTAAAATATAGTGTGAAAAAAACACATTATCTTTAATAGGAACTCCAATTGTGCATAAATCTCATTTTACTAAATCCTAAAATAAAACATGAATTAATCATTTTTTGCATATTTAAAATTTGAAAAATTTTAAATTTAAAAAATTGAAAAATTGAAAGGAGAGAAAGAAGGAGTACACCTATAAGTAGATGAAACCATGTTTCTTTATAACCTATAAATAATATGGAGGACTGTGCTCCTCTGTTAAAGCATTTTAAGGGATCGATCTTTATATTAGACCAATGGTAGATTAAACATTTTCTAGATTAGCTTATTATCACTTATGAGCACACATTTCAATGGCTTTGAGGACCCCACAACTTCTCAAAATAAAATAGATAATCTTAAACCATGCTTTTACCTTACGACTAAAATTAAAATTGATTAATCTATATTGATTATTATTTTGTACATACAATTTAACTTAATATAGTAATTAAATATTTTTAATTACAATTTAAAATAACTACATTTATTTAAATTACTCATCCCACCTCACATAAGGAAACTAATATTATAAGTAGAAGTATATTATAAATATAAAGACCATTATATTTATATGTGTATTTTTATATGTATATAATTAAACCAAATAAATAAAATATATTTCATTTTTGCTTAGTATGTAGAAAATATGATGATAATTACCCGCATATTAAAACCTAACATTAATATGTGATGTTTTAAAAAATATTTATAAAAATATCATTATATAATTATAATAAAATCTAGTTAAACTCATATATTGCAAAATATATCAGCTTATAAATATTTTATCCTCATTTTAAATATAATTTATTAATAATATTTTTATTTTTATTATAAACGAATCGATCTTAATTTATAATAGGTATTACATAGAATTTATTTTCAATTGTGTCTATCAACAATTATTTTTTCATTGTACATATGATATATAAGATAGACGTTTAATTAGAAATGGGCTATATAATTATGAAGAAAAAATAATTCTAAAGAGATGGTTTTGTTTTTCAAGATGAATTTGATTCATACAATTACCTTATCATTGCACATATGATATATAAGACAAACATGTAATTCAAAAAGGGTTATACAATTATCAAGAAAAAATAATTTTAAAGAGATAGTTTTGTTTTTAGATGAATTTGATATAACATATAAAATTATTTATAATTTTTGTGTTTGAAAAGATTATTTTATTTTATTTTGTAGAATAAATTTAATTAAATAGATACCTTTTAATAATAAACAAAAGACATAAGTCTATATATATAAATAGTATTACTTACTTTATTTGAAAAAGAAAATATTAATATTTGTATATATAAATGATTCTTAAAAATGGTTTTTTATTTCCATAATAAATTTGATATTTATAAATAATTATTTTTAAAAAATATACAATATTATTTTATTTTCTAAAATGAATTTAATTAAAAATATATCTATTAATTTCAAATTATATAAATATATAAATTATCACTTGAAAAGAAATATATTAATATTGGATGGATTCTCCGCAAACTAATCTTTATAATTTTAAAGTTCAAAAGAGAAAAAAAGAGAAATAAATCTCTTCCCTTTCAATCCACTCTTCAACTATCAAAGTCCACTATTATTTTCGCCTTTCTTATCAAATTTAATTATCTAAAAGTGTGTAAGACAATACCTTTTGAAATACTAAATTAATCAATACCAAAAAACTGCCAAACCTAATATTATCAAGATTACTCACGTATATGCCTCTGCAGACACATCTCTAAAACCTTAGAGAATGACCAATTTTGAGGTCATGGGTGTTAGGAAATTCTTTTGCAAAATAGTTATTATATAGTTTAGAGATACAAAATTATGCATTACAAATTCTTTATAAACATATTGTTTGATTCAAAGCCCTTCAAATAGAGATATTTCATTTTGAGATTATATCTTAAAGTTGTCTAATAAAAAATTCTCCTCCTTTCCAATACACCCTTCAAATATTAGAGTCCACTATAATTTTTCTCCTTTCTTCACAATTTCAATTAACTGAAAATTTACTTTTCAGTTATCAAAGTGCAATATTAGTTTCGCTTTTCTTCACAGCTTCAATTAACTGAAGTATGTAAGACAAAACTTTCTTGAACCATTAAATTAAACAAATGAACTATTAAATTAAACATTAAAAAATACTAACTAAATTTAATATAACGAAGATTACTCACGTATATGCTTCTGCTGAGATCTTTGTAAAACCTTAACGAATCCCCAATTTTAAGGTCATGGGTGTTAAGAAATTCTTCTGCAAAATGGTTTATTAGATAGTTTAGAAATACTAAAATATCCTTTAAAGTTATTATAAATACTTTAAAAACATATTGTTTCATTGAAAGCCTTTCAAATCTAGCCATTTCCGCTGCAGAATAAATGGTAAACACTTTTTTCTTTTAACGTCATAATAATATTATATTTAATATTAGAATGTAAATATGTAATAACGGTCACAATAACAAAAAGACTTATTAAAATTTATGGTCCATATTCTAGAATCAAGAAAAAATCCGACTTATATTTTAAAAAAAACCCTCTTTAATAATCTAATGATTCATTTTATGTTACATCAGATATATCTTAACTTAAAAAAATTGTACATACTTACCTGTATTATTTAAACGGAAAATTGGAGTGGTCCACATCCTCCCACCCCTGAAAATATTAAACAAATATAACACTTTAATCTATAAGCATGATATCAATCTTACTCAGATCCATAATAATTCCTGCAAATAAAAAATTTACATGTAAATAAATGTCCACATGCGCGAGTTGTCCATATCCTCCATTGTTATGATCTCGGATGTTTCTTCCTCTGGAAAACGTGGAAAATGTTCTGGTCCAGTTCCCTGTAAAATTTTCTCTCCTGTTTTATTTTCATCAAATTTTAACACAGTTTTTTAAATTAAAATTTCATAGTATCATTTAACCTTCCTTGACTATTTATAGCAGGAACATTAAAAAATGACTATTGACAGTGTCATTGGTATAAGTTTACTAATCTCACAACTAACATATATTAATATAAAAAGCAACAAACCTTTCCTAAATCAATATGTCCTTCCACAATATTTCCTTCAGTATCTAGTGTCTATCATAAGATGTAAATATTTTCTCGAAACAAAATTCCAGGTTGAGGTTCTGCTAAGAAACCAACAAAATTCGTTGACTACCTGTAATATACATTTGTTAGAAATAAATAAATTATTTTATAGAATTGTAGTTTACTGGATCCGGGGGCATTTTGCTGCTATTGAATTGAGAAATCTGCCTCGTTCCTGTAGGAATGACAAGCAAGGAATCATCTGTAAATTAAATTTCTGGTTATACATTTATTATCAGGTTAACTTATCAATCTATTTTATTATTGACTTATGATAGCCATTCTCAACCAGCTCAATCAGCCTACATGTGAAGTAAATTGTGTACATTAATAAGTGGAAGAATGGAAAGGGAAATCTTTTGCTCAATTATTTATAGGAGTTAATTTTTTATGAGAAGTCTTTAATTTAATCATATTGTTTGTATATATAATAATAAATATAAGGAGATTTATTTAACTAAAAAATAAAAAATATTTTTTTTAATCATTTAATTGTAAAATTTTAATAATTTAATGGTAAAAAGACAAGGTAAATACAGGTTACTTTTTTTAACAATAAAAATATAAAAGAATTGATCTGACATATAAGAATATTATTATTATATAATTTATTGGTTTCAATTTTAATGATACATGAGCGAATGACTCAAAATTAAATTTAAACACTTTTTTATAAACTATTTAACTATTGGATATTGGTCTTACAATAATATGAAACATGGAATAATTAATTATTAAAAAAATAAAAAATTAAAATTAAAATAATTTTAGTTAAATTTTTAAAAAATATATAAATAATACAAAAAATATTTTATATAATAATAAAGTTTGAAAATAAATAAAATTTATTACTTAAATTTTTATTATTTATATTTTATAAAAAAGATTAACCCATTTATTATATATTTTAATAACTTAACTTAAATATCTGAAATCTCTTCTTTCTTTGAACAGTCTCCTCCCGTTTGAATCCATCCGTTTATTTTACCTTCAATTAACTAAATAATAATAAAAATATTATTAAACTATTAAACAATAATAAAACTTAATAAATTATATAGTATTACTTACATATTTATCTTGGTTAATATATTTATAAAATTCTATAGAATCTCCCTCTTTTAAATCCATGAGTCTCAACAAATTTTCCTGCAAAATTAAAAGAATATTTCTCTAAGGCTATAAATCTCAACAAATATTCCTACAACATAAAAGGAATATTTCCCTAACTCATTGCCTCGAGATATAAAAACATATCTTATAACTTCATCACATTTTTATCTACTTACTTGTTCCAGCTAGACGGTATTGGGGTCCCGTATATGAGGAATGAAACCTATTACAAAATATTAATAAAATATTTATTTTAGATCTTTAATTATAACCATATCATTATTTGTCACAATAATATTATATATTTTGAATAAAAATTTACTTGTACAGTAAACTTTCATAATTGAGAGGTACGTTAATCTTCCATTTTTATGACTTGTTCTGAATTGTCCTTTCCAAGTAATGGAAAATATTGTATATCCTTCTAATTAATATTTTAAATTAAAAATATATTATTATATTTTATTAATTTGAAATATAATTATATATTTATAAAAAATATATTACATTTTTTATATTTAACAAAAAAAAATAAAAATTAAAAATTAGAAAAATAAAATTATGCTAATTAAAATTACAATAAAATTTATCATTTAAAAAAAATACAATCATAAATTATATATTGAAAAAAAGTTACATAACTCACTCTCTTAATAGTAATATATCCTTGATCTCCAGAGGTAATAAAACTTACTTCACTAAAAGTGAGTTTCTTCATAAAAAGTGATTTTACATTAAAATTCTGTAAAGATTTTTAAAAAATTAAATTGTAATAGATTTAATATTTTCACAATTATTTTGATAAATAAATAAGAATTTTTTCAAATTTTTTTTTTTTAAAAATTTGTATTAATAATTTTAAATCTGCTATTGAAATCACATCCCTTAATCCAATTTTCTCATCATTTCAATCATAAAAACTTAAACATAATCAGAAATTTTAATTTAATATTTTTTATTTAACAAAATAAATTTATGTTTTATATCATTAGATATATTGAATAATTGATCAACCAATTAAATTTAATTTAATGCTTTTTAAATTTCTTTTCCGATATCCAATTTATTTATTTTTGAGGGTGAGAGGTTTTACTTTGATGTTTTTTACGAACGAATCTTTAAAAATTATTTTTTAAATATTATGAAATACATACAACACAATTGTAATAGTTCGCTTTTCACCTGGTTTCTCATAATAACAAAATGCCGGATTTCAACAATTAATCTTGTAAATCTTCACCGACTGGCATCAGCTGCTTTATAGAATACAGAAAAACAGATTAGTTTATTCTCAATTAAGCGTTTTCAGGCTGCTCAGTAAGTTTAAATGTGTGAGGAAAGAAAATATGCGAAATTCAATTTGCGTGGGCAAAGGAATATTGGAGTACCATTGTTAAGGAATATTGAAAATAATGATACAACTGTGCTTCAGAAGGACAAACATTTACGTTCATGGGTCTAGTAAATGCTCATTCAACATTAGTCTCTTAATGTCACTTAGAACTAAAATTAGGGTTATGATTTTATAAATTTTATTTATAAAAAAGTATTAGACATAAATTAGGGTATTTATTTATTTGTTATTTATTGATGGTTCATATATATATATATATATTTTGGGGAGGATGAATGTGATTGGTTTTTCTTATTTTCAAGATGTATTATGCATTGGTACCTCTTATTGATGTAGTTTATATCTAAGATGTCATTGATGCTGATAATCAAGTAGGTATTTATGTTCCCATGTTAAATGTTATTATATTTTTGTTTAATTCTGATGCACACGAAAAGATCTATAGGTTCCCCCAACACGTTATCAACTCAATCAAATAATGGTATTAACAACATATCATAGTCATATGAAAAATATTATTTTATATATGAGGTTGCAATTTATGAAACATTGGTATTAACAACATATCAGGGTCATATGAAAAATATTATTTTATATATGAGGTTGCAATTTATGAGAGTATGTTTGATATCATGTTGATTGCATGTGAAAATCACCTTATTGTGTAGGCAAACATCTTTTCCACGGCATTTCTTAGATGTAAATTATTTTATTTTATTTTATTTTATTTTATTTTTTGTTGTTTTTTGGCGGGTGCTTGAAAAACGATTGTTTAAGTACAAAGTAATTATTTTATTTATTTTGTTTAAGAGGTGTTCTACAATAATATCAAGGGGAGGTGGTGAGTCGTAATGTCTATGAGTGTATTTATTTCTAACCCCAATCTTAAATTTGACATCCATTTGACCCTCACATAACTTTTTTAATTTTTTATTAGATAATCAATTAAAAAAAATTATTATCTAGTTATCAATTATTCTTACAAATTATGGATGCTTAAAAAAAAAGGGGTGTTTATAAATTATGGAATTCTACTACCCAATTTGGGTGCCCTTTCATTTGCAATGTCACATTTTGGTTATCCATTATTCTCTTGTGCTTCATCATTCAAGCGCTTAGGATCACCAGTTTGTTTTCCATGCTTTTCACCAATCATAATTATACATGTTGTGCACTCAAATGAGTGAATAGAGGAGTGGCTAGGTGCTATGAGATTATCTTCGATTCCTCAACTTAGATAACTAATTTACACCACTACTAGTCTTATTCAATTTTAAACTAGTGCACATCTTGCAAATTAATAGGACCATACCAATGTGAGATTGAAAATAAACTTTACACATTTTGTTTAAAGACATGCACGTACCTCAGTGTTCCAGTGTTGTTATATGGTGGAAAATGAATAGTGAGAACCTTTAGATGAGGGTACAAAGATAAAATGATCAAGGTATTGTCATCATTATATTCACTTCCATTATATATATGATAGTGTTTCTCTTGGTATAGTTAGCAATATATCTTGGCAACATTCTAGATCTAATTTTTTTGAAACCTTATTGTTTAAAGTACAAGAGTGGAAAATATATGTTTGATAACAACCATGTAGTATCCCAATTGTAATGGTAATTATTTTTCTTATCTGCACACATTAAGTAGAAGTATACTTATTTTTCGTACTAAAAACTACAATTTATTGATCTGACAAAGATGGCATAATAGGCATCCATTCTCAATAACCTCAACTCCAAGAGATGGTTACATGAGTGTGCACTTATGAACATTGTGTGACTCAACTAGAGAGCTTAGAAATGTTTACTAGTAGGCATAAAATATATGCCAATTCTTCTCATAACTAGAGAGCTAAGAAACATGTATTAGTATGTATAACTCATTTTATAACATGGTTTCTATATTAAAATATTAATGAACACTCTCTTCTGAAAATAAATTTATTGTTTTATTCTCTGGTATCGGGAATTGATGTCTTATTATAAATTTTGTGGTTATCTTATGGCCAAGTGAAACAGATGCAACTAGTACATCAAAGTGAGTATTCGTCCCGGACAACCGGTGCCACAACACTCTGATAAATAAATTTATTTCTATTCATTATTCATTTTTAAGTCATTCAAGATAATTTTTATCTGTAATCATATCTTTCTTTGTTAGGAGAGAAATGTTAATAGCCATATAGATTTACAACAAGACTTAAGCATGGGTTTTGATCGAGCTTATGTAGTTGGTTTTGTAATATAACATATGGTTGATCTCATTGTATTTGATGATCGCTTTGGAGTAAATCACCTAAAGTCTATGACTTATCCTTCCTTGATGTATTACATAAATGCTATTTGTGTGATTTATGTGCTACACCCTGCATCTTAATATGGAAATTTTACTACAAAGATTCTTCTACCAAAATTATGACCCTATGTCAAAAATGACATGATGTATGCCCATGGCGAGATGATGCAAACAACCAATCGTTAGGTTTTTGACATGCTTATTGAAAATGGTACATAAGGAGAGCTAATGTTTAACTCTTTATAGTTTTTACTAGATAAATGTGGTATGCCATATGGCCATTGGTTTGATACCCTAGTCGAAGGTCAGATTTTAGCTTCTACTACTCAACAAGGCATTAAGCCATCACATTCATGAGTACAATCAGTTAATCATTTAGAAACTATCCCTTATTCCAGTGGGGTTAGTCTTATTAACATCTATGGAAGCTTGTGAAAGATAAAGAGTTAATCTATAGAAGTTGATGCCATGAATAAGTTGATTACTAAGGCAATCCCCCAATCTTGCAAAATGGCCCTAGATAAACACAAACATGTGGAAGCAGTAGGTATGAATACTGTATGATTTTGTATTCTATAAAAGTCATTGTAGGGTAAGGGTATATTGCAAAATTTATGTTCAAATTGCAAAATGATGGATCCAATCATTATATACTATGATAAAGATCAATTTTGTAGTTTTTTGGATGGTCCCAATGGAGTTATGGTTATCATATGTTTTGTAAACAAGTTATTATATGTATTTATATAGTTATCTTTCTAAATTTAATTGAAGTGTAGTTTTAGGCTAGTTATAGTTAGATTGTATTAACATATAATGTTTTGGTTTGTTTCTAGCTTGAATAGATGCTAGCTGACATGGTTTTAAATACAACACTAGTAGCTAGGGAAAAGCATATAGGGAAGTCTAGAGTTAATGTTTATTAAATGTATTCTTCTATGACAAATCCATTGATTTTTGGAAAGGTTATCAAACTAGTGACTCAACATTTTGACCTACCCATATGTGGACAATGAAGGAAAAATAGTTATAGTTAAGAAACTAATAATGTTGAAAAGTATTGTTGAAGACAATACAGTCTTAGAAAGAGGGGATGATGGAAATAAAAATATGGCATCCATAGACATAGAAGATATTGTCAATTTATGGATGATGGTCTCTCTTGAAAGGCATGTCCACATGAGAAGGTGCAATAATGGGTTATGGGCCCATCTGTGAGATAGGGAATCACAAGAGAAAATGGTATGGACATTGATAAGGCCATTGGTCATCCACCTGGGAATTGACATGCATTTTTAGGAAGGATGGCTAGAAGTAAAATAGGAACATGACCATATTAGATTTAGCAAAGAACAAAATTGCTTGTTTCTTTCATTTTGATGAGTCTGTGGTGATGAAATATATTGATGTTCATCCCTTTACCATTATAAAGGGTTAAAGGCATTTAGGCACCCTTTTATATTTACTCTCTTTGATATATTAAAATGCTTAGAGACCCACAAGTTGTGAGCATAAGATTATTTCATCCAAATTATTTTCTAATTATTTTTATAATACTAATAACTAGTTTTTTAGTGTCATTGACAATATTTATCGATTGGTTATACTAGAAAGATTTTTTTAAAAAAATTTAATTAAATTCATTTTGTCTCTTGAGAGACAATAGTTGTGATTAAAATGATATTGTCTATAAAGAGACAAAAAATAGTGTTTTATAATGTCTTTAGAGAGAAAAAATAATATTATTTCTCAAGAGACAAATGATATTTTCTCTCGAAAGATGAAGGATAGTGTCTCTTGAGAGACAAAATAACTAGTATTCTCTATTATCTTTGGGGAGACAATAATTAGAGACACCTAATTTGAAATAATACTAGAGACAATACACAACCTTTTTTATCTCAAAATGAGATGATTTGTTTAAGTATTATCTATAATATTATCTCAAAATACCCTAATTTATTGTAGTGCTAGAAGTGACAAGGTCTGTAGCATCAGGAAAAAAACCCACTCATCTTATTCCTTTTCTATATCTTTGTCTTTAATTATTTTGTTTGGTAGAAAAAATAACAAAGGCCAAGTGAGGGAATGTGCCTTGTGATGGTGTAGACCACCTAAAGTGGCCAAAACCATCCTTTTACCATCTCCATTAGTACCTCCATTTTCACCATCCCAACCACTGCCACTAGGACTTTGTCTCTAATATTATCTCAAAACACCCCAATTTATTGTATTGCTATAAGTGAGAGGGTTTGTAGTATCATAAAAAAATCCAAATCATCTAATTCTTTTTTCGTATTTGTCTTCAATATTTTTGATTGGTAGAATAAATAAAAAGGGCCAAGCGAGGGAATGTACCTTATTATGGTGTAGACCACTCATAGTGGCCAACAACATTCTTATACCATCACCATTAGTAGCTCTATTTTCACCATCTAAACCACTATCACTAGGACCTCTATGGACAAGAGTTTGACGTCTTGAAGATGGGTAATGTTTGCATGAATAACCATTGTGGTGCTTACTACACAACCAATTCCTTCCGTGAAACCCATGATTATGGCCTATGAGGTGACTAACAACAAGGGGAGTCTAGAAGGACTCTGCTACATAAGGTGCATTACTTCAATGACCAAGAAAGGTTTGGATATGGGTGAAATCAAAATGCACTTTTACAAATTAAAATTGAATATATATCATACTATTAGATAACACATTATTCGTATTAGCAGTGGAAAAAAATTACTCTAGTATAGCTTGGTTAAAATTAACATCATTTATATTGTTCCATAACTGAAAGAGAATTTATCTTTGAAAAAATTATAAGTTTGTGATAATTTTGTAGGAACCATGGTTGAGTCTCCTGAAAACACCATCTTCTATGTAATGTTATACCCTTTTAAAAATCAACGCATAAATGTTTTCATTTCACTCATATCCCTATGCCCTATAATTATGCCATTACATGTTCGATAAAAAAATTGAGATGGTAAACTTCACAAATATTATTACACTTTGCAATTGAATTTGGTTTCAACTATTATCTTTCTTGTATCGAGTTATTATTTTATTGAGCACAAAGGAGGTAATCTATTAATTTTAGTCACTATAATACTTTGATTAATTTCAAGTTGCTTTTGACATCAAACCCTGAGGCATCTTACTGTTGCCAAGATTTGTTTCTAACAAAACTTTAAAACCAATTTTAGGTTAAGGGAATTCCTAAGGCACCTTAAAGTCACATGAATTTGTTTTGACTATATCAAATGTTTTTTAAGATGCCTTAATGCCATTTCAATTTAAATAAACCATTATGAGCCTTTAAGAAGATAATTTAAGTGAGACATGACAATGATTTATTTTTTTATTTTAGCTAAAGGGTAGGTTTCTTTTAGCTAGGGAACCATACCCTAGAAGTGAAACAAAAAATTGAGGCCACAAAACAATCGGTAATAAAATAAATATTGGTAAAAAGCAGCCAAAGAACAATAAAAGAGAAATAAAAGTGGCCTAAAATGCCAACATTTTTAACATAAGTTGTTGCCTAACACTAAAACATACAAAAAATAACTAGGCATCTCCCATAAGATTTTCTTTGTTGGATTTGAGAGACATTGTAATGGGTTTCAAACCCAATTTACCTTTCCCTTTCTTTCTATTGCTAATGACTTTCCAATCTCCTCCCACTTTAGGATTTGGCAATATGGGGATAGAGATTTTTCTCTCGATTCAGTCTTTGCTCTAATTCAAACAAACCTTATCCTTCTAATAGAGTCTAGGATGACATATTTGATTTAATATCTTCATTTATATTAGTCTTCACCTATACCACCATAACCGTCTCCTTTTTAATATTTTTCTCACTATCATGTGTCTCATTAATTTGATTCTGCTCCTTTGCTTCCAACAGGATCACTGAATCTAAACCCTCACTCTCACTTCCACTATCATTTGTAGCTAGAACCTTATTATGCTCAATTTTTGCATTTTTCCACCATGAAACCATCTTCTTGTATTTGTGTCTTGGACAATCATTTACAATGTGTCCTCATTTGAAACATATTTTGCATCTAAATGGGATCATTTCATACTCTAAGTGTTGCATCTAATTTTTTTACCCACTCTCAGTTCTATTTAAGTAAGTAAATCTTTAGAAGAATCAACATGAATCAAAATACGAGTAAATGTGGTGTGTCTCTCATCCTTAGTCATTTTATCAACAACCCAAAATTTACCTAAATCATTTCCAATGGATGTAAATACCATGTCCTCCTAAAATTGATATGAAAGAATTGGGAGTTTGACCCAAATTAGTTTAACATTGAAAATTTCATTTCAGGAATTGAAATTTGGATGCCAAGGATTAACCAATAAAGTATGTTTATCCTAATCCCACACATTATCTTTTAAAATCGACTCTATATCTTCCACTGAATTTAAAATTAGAATGAAAAATCCTCTAGAATAGCGGAGATTTGAATCTTACCTTTCACCAAATGTAACCATTGGGATGAGATCCATTCATGTATGGATTTAAAAGTTAGCCACAGACCTTCAAATTTATAAATAGGTCTTTTCCTAGTGAGCCATTCCTCCCTCTTAGAAATGACTTTCATTTCAAGTTTAGCAAAAAGAACAACTTGGGTTTCCTTAGCTAGGATCATGTGGGAACTTTTGTGTCCTCCCATAGCTTCAACAAAGGATCTTCCACCCTAATCTGGAATACATTTTTTCCTCTAGTATAATTGGGTTTGCACTCCCCTATTTCCCTCTTTTTTCTGCCCCAAACATAGCTTGATCCATTCCAATGGCTTCAGACTTGAGCTAGTAGGGATTTAACCCTTTTTCTCTACATTTCCTATGGCCAATCCTCCTTCATTCGAGTCCTTTTATCCACTATTCACTAAACCTCACCCAGTCATATCTTCATCATTTCCTTTCCCCAAAATCATTATAACTCTACCACTAATATCCGACCCAACATTCAAATCATCCTCCAACGCTACCAAATCTTCATTTTCCAAGATCAAAGCGTATACTAGTACCACCATTGAGTTAGGTTTTCTCTATTGATGGCTCATAGAGATTAGGTTTTCTCTTTTTACATGATAATTCTTTATTACATTTGACTGTAGGAAGGATTTAAATACATGCCTTAAGTTTTATGTTATAGTGCCTTATTATTTTATATCTTATCTCATCTTAAATAGTCTAAATTTAGGTCTTCTTTAAATCTACTTAAACTATTTGACTTTATATCCCCTTAATGGTGGCTTATACTACCTAGATCTATATCAACTTAGGTAATGTCACAAGATAAGTCAAATACATAAATAATTATTATATTAAGTTTAAAAATCTCACTGGTATAATTAGGCCATAACATTGTTAAGTGTTTTGTTAGAGTAATTCGGCAAAACATTGTGATTGAGATGAAATTTTATAGTGAAGGTAAATTCAAGGTAAATTAGACTCTTATCTATAAAAGAAGCTAGTGAGGAATAAGGATTTAGATTATTTTTTTAAAAAAATAGGTGAATGATAAGGGTTTTCTAAAACTTATTTGAAATAGAAGCAAGTGAAGGATATGTTTTTTATATTTTGTTTGGAAAAATCAATAGGTGAAGGTCATTATTTTTTACATCTTAATTTATTTTATGAATTACTTTTCCTTTTTCTATAGTTTTTACCTAGGTTAGAAATCATATGCTAGGTGTTTTAAAATATTACAGAGAGATGTTGTTATTAGCTAATCAAATCCAAAGTGTGAAGTGAGGTAGGAAAAGACCCCCAAATACCTAGGATTAGGAAACATCTATAAATAGAATTGAGCTTCCACATGTATTTGGTATATTGGAATACACCTTAAGGTTTAGGAGAAACCTAGCCATAGGAATCCATTAGCTATTTGAATGTGTAGTACACCGGTAAGAGGTTATCCTCTGAAAGCAATTTGATTTATACTTTAGAAATGTGATAGTACAACTATGACTAAGGTGAAACTTTCTACAATTAGAAATTTAAAATATTGGGTTGGTTCACTATTTAAGAACAAGAAAAGTATATTATATAATCTACACACCAAATATTTTTTCATCATAAGGATGATTCAATTCAACCACCACTCTAGATTAAAAATAACCTTGAAAGAGGAATGATAAGTAGGGTCCACAGTTTTGATGAGGCTAGTATTTCAATTTTTTAAGTAAATACAAATTTTATCTCTCGTCAAAACTCTTCATCACTAACCTAGTTCTTATGGTATATTTTTTTAGTTGATGCCCCAGAGAAATTTGACATAACTATAAAAGTCATTGAATATTAAGTTACAAAATAGAGCAACATAAAAATTATTCTGCAAAGTGCCTATCAGAAACACTAATTACTTATATTCATTGGATAAGAAATTTTTAAAAAAGAACCATTAATTGCATACAAAATATTTTCATTAATTTATAGATTATAATATTTATGAAAGGCATTTAAATACAATAAAAAAATTAGGAAAATAATAGAATAAAATAAAATTGAATCAAATGTTTAAAAATTTATGTAAGATAGTTGGCCTTTGTTCTTATCCCAACATCTTTACCATTTTGTAATTTGATTGAAAACATAATCAATTATTAGATATGTGAAAACAAAGTTGAATGTTAGATCACTTGGTTACATGATTTGTATCTCACTTCATGATGGGGGGAGGTAGGGAAGGGGTGAGGGAGGGGGGCATTTACTAGGTAATCCCCCCCACTAATTATAAGGGGTCTAGGGGGTGGTGATATTTTATGGATCCCACCTATTAAGGGTTTTAGGGAAGTGCCCCAGAAGAAAATAATCAAGGAGTTAAACTCCTATTTCTAGGGAGATGATTTCCACCAAATTCTATTTTTAGGAAGGAAAGTCTTAATGAGGTTTTTTCACTTTATTTTTAGGAGTAATCCTAATAGTGCTTTGGAGCTTATGTATATTTATCTATGTGGAGTTCACATGTAATCAATAATGAATTCAAATGAAATTTATTTATCTTGAATTCATAAAACCTAATATCTTACACTATGTATGTTTCCTTAGAATTGCTAAGGTTTTACCATGTAATTTTTGTGTTTTATCTCATGTAGGTGTAGTTGAATTCTTTCTATTATTGTAAATTTGTATTCTATTTAATAGTTATTTGTTGTTGTGAAGTGTCTACTTACCTAACATTACCTTCATATTATTACATCAGTGTTTGTCTCTTTTTGGATACTACATAATTTTTAACTAACATTACATACACCACCATGAACTTTAAGCTGCACATTTGTGTAAATATAGAAGTCAATTTCCACTATACCACTAATGTAGCATATATTTTTACATGCAATGAAGATACAATAGCATCCCAACTCTATCCCATGCGATTTTAAAGTTGTTGAATATTTTTCCTAAGTGTGTTAGAATAAAACAATAATGGATGATGGAGGAAAAAGCTTTTGTTTTCTAAGTAAATAAAATATATTTGGAAAATCTACCAAAACTTTCTCACTACCTAAGCCCTTTGGAAGCATTGAAATTTAAATTCAAAAACATTTCCAAATAGAAAAATAAATTCAAGGAGAATGTGGTATATGAAATACCTAGGCCATTTGAAAGGATTTATGAGGAAAATGCCAGTGGCAATGGTAAGGCATGCCACGACATTGTACAACACTACAGGGTAGGAATCGGTCCATGGATGAGATTTGACGTTCATCTTAGCCTGTCAATTAAAAATTTAATGACAGTTTGATATTATTTTAGACCTTATTATAATTTTTTTTTAAGATATTTAACTACACTATCTACTATAATCCTTTACAATAATATCAGATGTTTAGTTTTTGGACCACTATGTGTGTGCTCAAGGGGAAGTAAAAGATGGTTTTCCTATAATGTATTTTGAACTAGTGCTTTAATTTTTTATGTCATTCAATAGTGTGATGGTGAAATGTGAAGGTATGGTATTGAATTAGAGTAACATGTAGTTACTTATTTAATAAAAAGAGAAACAATAATAGTTACAAAACAACACTAGTTTTTAATATAAACATATCAAACCTTGGTCATTGATCAGAATATCAAATATGGAGCATGAAAATACATAGTAAAATGGAAAATTTTACACATGTATGTATTTTGTGGAGGAAAAGGTAGAAAGTGTTTTTCTTATAATATTTTATATCATTTGGTCTGATATATATGTTATTTAGAGAGGTGCGCAATGACCGAATCAGGAAGATGTAAAATTATAAAAAAATAAAAATAGTTAAATTACACTAAATTTCAAAACCCTGAACATTTTACTACTTATTATCTTCCAACACATGTTTGGAAGTTATTATATATACCAATTTATTTAATATGTAACGGCCTTAAACATAATACTTTTTTTTCCATTAAGGATGCAACTTGAACCTATTTTATAGCATATATTATAATCTATTGTCATTGATCAATGTTGTTTTGTATGAGTAAAATCCAAATCTTAGGTGTTAAAATTCATTTTATTTTTCGTAGATGTCATTATTCCTACACTATAGCTAAGCTAGTAGAAGTTAATATCCCAACCTATGCTCACTATAAAATGTTACCATGTCTGATGTCCAAGAGTTTAAGTGAGGAAAACTACACAATGTATAACTTATTTAATTCTAATATTAAATAAAATCAAGAGGTTGACTAGAATACAAAGAAAACCTACTAAACATCTAAAAAGTAAAAGATAGTTTTATCCAATTTAATGTCATAAAATAATGATTCACTCATAGATTGTGTAGAGGAGAATATAACAAACATAAAATAGTTCTACATATATATCATGACAAAAATTATTATAAAAAAATATATAAATCCAAAGGAACCCAAGCAAAGTAATTAAGTTAGTCTAATTTGATTTACAGCTTGTAATAACCAATGTAAATTGAAATCTTTGTCTAACATTGCTAGCCAAGACTACACTGAAAAAATATTTTACTATCTATTTCATGTAATGAATAATCAACAAAATTATAGGTACCTACAAATTGTATTTTCAACCATAAATTTAAATGCCTTATATGAGATGCCACCTTTATGCATATTTACAATATTCCTTCCTAGCTTTGCCCACAAAATTAATATTTGTCACCACCAATAAGTCTAGCATACCAAGTAAATTTGAGCATATAGTTCAATTTTAAACAATTATCAATATAGCCTGATTACTTCAAGTTCTAGATGATCCAAATTCAATGAAATACATGACAATATTATAACCCCTTCCCAAAATAGGTATAACCTATGAATAAGTATGTTATATTAGTTCTTTTTGGCATACACTTGTTAAATTTTTTTCAATATTTAATTAAATAACATAAAAAAGCATTATGAATCAAATTGAAAGAGCCTAGAATTTTTTTTTAGACCTTAATGGTTTTGACATGCGTATATTATTGGTGGAATACATTGTATTAAACCTAATGGCCTCAATCACAAACATTTATGGACTTATATCATTAAAAATTCACAAAGAAACATTTTTCGTTTTATCTTTAAAGTGGAACAAATTAATTCTTATAGAATAGATAAATTACATGTTTTTCATGTTCCTATCAGACCCACATGCATGCAACAACTATATTTATGATTTTTTATCTAAATAAATGTGTGCATGCTTTTAAGGAATAAACTTTGAATTGAAAAAGACATAAACTAGTCACTTAATATTAGCTACAAGTTATGAATAATAACCAAGTTTAAGATTTATTTATAAACAAGTGGAAACAAAAAATATAAGCAATCATTTCCATGGTAGAAAAAGATAACATGCTTAGTCAAAACATTGTTAAATGATTTTTATTTATTTTTTTGTTAACAAATATACAACTTAACTATTGAAAAATTATTCCCCCTATAGTTTCTTTAGACTCCCATTGGACTCCTTATGGGAGACCTAGGCCTCTCGTTGTGACCAAGATGGCTAGTTTATTGTTGTTAAGGAATCCCCCGAGGAGACAAAGTTGTATCTTATAATAACTATTCTCATTTAAAAATGTATTTCCTAATGTAGTCAAAATTAGACTAGGGTCCATTGGGGAGTCTCGAAAACTTTATACTTGTACTATTTATTGGTTTTGTTTCATTTGGGTCCCTTGGGGACCTTGAAGGTTATTTCCATCATAAGAGTGTTTGTTTGGCTGCCTTCTTTTTTAGTCCCCTTTTGGTGATGGGGTTGTCCCCTCCTGGGTGGGAGACTTGGGCCTCTTTCTTCATAAGCTCAAGTTGGTGTTTGATCTAGCTATTATGGTTTGGTTCATGCACCAATAAAATTTGAATGTTTCTCTTTTTAGTTTTTTTGCTTCTTTTAGATGGGTCCTTTTTGTTTTCTTGGTAAGCTTCACCTTATTTTATCTTTTGTAAGCCAGGGGATACTCAGACCTGCTAATGTGTCTGGGCTAGATTTCACACCAGTTTAAAATTGGGTTTATCTTAATTCGAACTATTGGAAAATTTTAAAATAACATATAATCGAATAATATTAATAATTAAACATCAAAGTTTCAAAACTCTAATATTTTTTATATCTTTCCATATTTTTTGAGCTAAATCTTGATCCCCTTATAATGTATCAGACCCATTGAGTGATACTCTAAGAAATTCATCTAACGTGTCTAAACCTAGATTTGATCTTTTAATATCTTTGATAATATTTTGTATTGAAAATCCTCCTTTACAAGTAACTATGCTTGTAGGGATGGTAAGTATATCTTGCCATAATATCATCATATTAAGGGGGGGGAAATGACAATTATTTGTATTACAGAACACTCTCCATGTTTCAGTCATAAAAACTTCTCACAAGTCAAATTTAATGAATCAACAAAAGGATACAACTCTCTTTTACAAGATTTAACATCAAAAAACATGTCAATCTCAATTTGATCCTATTGATTGGTAGGTTGTATATTTTTGAGAAGAACATCTAGCCAACATTCTAAACTTTTCCCTTAACCTATGCAGTATAATTGATAGAACATGGGGATGAATAGTTTGGAATCATTGAAAATAGGAAGATAAAGGAATCTTTCATTCAAACTATCTATACGATCTTGAACGTAATCTTCTATGAACTCCTTGTAACTTTATAGTGTTCCATCAATTTGAGGTTTCATTTTTTTATTTTTTGCATAACTAAAACAAAATCCAACATTAGGAATACATACATATGATAATATATGTTTATCATTGACTTCATCTTCTTCATCCATGATATTAATAAATCCATCTATAGTTTCACTTAATTTTTTTGAAAGATTTATTGTGCCTTACAAATGTTTCTCTCCTCAAAAACCATCTTTTTATGTTAGTTATGGTCACCTCCAAAGACATGCCAAAATGTTGATATCAATGTTATCTACTTGAAATATTTTTTTCAACATATTGAGCTCACCTAAAACATTTGCAAGCATATAAAAAAAAAATTACATCGAATAAATATGTATCTTATCATACAATGTTGAACTTCTCCTTTCATTCTTCCATAATGTTAAAATTGTTGTCATAAACTTTACTAGCTTTCATTGACCTCTTACCTAGATAAGCATATGACAACATGTATTTTTAAAATATCTATAATATCAACTTTCATGACCTTAAATAGTGATGTTAATTCATTACTTATTTTTGGAAAATTATGTATCGATGAATATAATTATTTATAATATTTGCCACATACCTCAACTTAGGAACCCTTTTCAAAGCATTTGTGGTTGCCAAAGACTCTCGATATGCTATACAATGAACTGTGACCAAATTTGAAACAACACCATTTTCACATCCTACTAATACTAAAGCCCCATCTATAGAAACAATAATCAACCTCTTCATTGAAATATCTCACTCATTTATTACTTCATGTGCATTATTATATATTATTTTTCCTTTCCCATTGGCCATATTCTTGAGTGCCATAAGTTTGAAAATTGATGGTCCAATTCCCTTTGATTCCATTATTATATAGTATTTTCCCTTTCCCATTGGGACATATTTTTTTAAATATGAAACAAAACTATTTTGTTTTAATACTATTACTGATGCCCCATCTATAGAAAAAATAACCAACCTCTTCAGTAAAATATCTCTCTCATTTGTTACTTCATGCACATTATTATATATTTTTTCCCTTTCTCATTGGCCATGTTCTTTGGTATCAAAAGTTGGGAGATTGATGGTCCGTCCATTTTGAGTCTATATATATATAGCATAGTGAGCAAGTTGTTCGAAACTATGATTAAGTATTTAATTCAACATCAACAAAAAGATCAGGTTATTTAACATATTATTAACTTTCATCTTTCCAAGATACTTTGATATGTAATACATAAATTCATTTTCAAAAAAACAATTTGTATATGAATAATATTCCAATAAATATATAATATTAAGTTTTCTCAAAGCTTTTCATATTTAGATAATGATAAATCATCTTGGAAAACAAAATTTCAATTTTTTTTCTATTTATACAATATAAAGAAACCTTCAAAGATTTTCATATTTAGATAATGATAAATCATCTTTGAAAAATAAATATATACTATAGGTTGAACAACACTAATCAAATATTTTTGGTGGACTTGACGGTGAAAAATGAGGTGTTGTGTTCTTTCATATGTTGTGCATATGTACTATGCAAGGAGAAGATGTTGTGCTTTATGGTGATATTGAGAAATGGTAAAGTGGTGGAGAAGGATAGGGCCCTATAGAACATGAAAGTAGTGAATGTTTTAAAATTTAGTTTTAAAATGATGGTGAGGGGAAATAATAAGGTATTTCTAGTGATGGACTTGAATAAGCCCAAGTAGATACACACAAAATTTAATGACATGTCACTTCTATTAACACAATTTATAGATTGCAATGAACTATTTCAATTACCTAATACATGATTAAAATATGTGTCATCTTAATGAAAACAAGTGTTAGATATCCAAGGATCCTCTAAAAAAGTAGAGAATTCATAATGCATCAATTTACACAATTCTAAACTAACTAGATACAAAATATGACAACTTTAATTATATAAAATCAAATAATTTAATTTGACTGAAATGAAAATAGATAATTGTTAAATTTACTAAGGGAATACACATCCATCTACATTTCCTATCATAACACAAGTGTTATAAATACTATTGGTAAAGAAATCGATTAAGCCATTCATAACAAACATAATTGATCATATGAAGAACTAGTTAATACAAGACTACTTGCTACGTAATTGGTTAATGAATTAAAAAGATAAAATATTATTTATGAAATAACATAAATTTATCTCAACTAAATTTAATTTATGTATATTTGAAATATAGATAAATTAAAACTAAGGTATTTGGAACAACCCTTTTATAACATGTGATTCATTGTTGACATTTGTATGTAATGTCTCAATGACATTTTCAATATCTTCTTTGGTAACTATATTAGAGACTCCTCTTCTTTTAGTAAGAGATCTAAAATTTGTAATTTCTCTTTCATATGGAAACTGATCCACTGCATAACCAAAAATATACAACCTAAAACATGTATCGATATGTTTATCCAATATGTTACTAAGTTTGTATTTGAAAAATGATAATGCACTAAATACACTTTCACCTTCCACTAATCCTAAAATCATTGTTTGGCACAATTGAAAAAATTGAAAATATTCACTAATTGATTCTTGAAGAACACTAGTGGGATAATGTTTCTTCCATACACTTATAATAGCACATGTTTATTTTGGTTCATTTATGGACTGATATTGTTCGACCCTTATAATTTAAAAATTCTTTGATTATTCTTTTAGTAAATTCTTATGCAAAATACCCTCAACTTAAACTCCATTAATTTCTAAAAATATATTGAAATAATTGATGAGAGTACCCATGTATTTGATAAATAGATTACTTAATATTTATTTACCTTTTATGCCATTCAAAAATATAAGATTCACCACTCCCATTGCTTCAAAAAACTCATCTATTTGAATCGATTTCTAATTTCAGCAGATGATCTTTTTGAAATGTTTCTCAATTTCATTTGTGTCTCATCTATGACATTACCATATACAACCTATGATATAGTTAATTTTTTTGTTTCTACTCCAACCACATTAGTTTATCTTTGGAAATTGTGTGTTGGTATCTCCTTTCCATTAATGAATATACATAGATGATCATTAATATTGAATTTCAAATAGCTTTTAGGGTCCTTAATATATGTTAATATTTTCTAACTTTAAAAATTTAGTCCCCTAAAACTTTCATTTGAGTAGTATAATATATCAGGAGATTGACAAACATGTTTATTCAATAATATGGAGTCAATAATATATATGGAATCTCTCTTGCATATGTTTCATCAAAAAATACATTTATTTCAACATGGGAAAAATACTTAAGAATATTAGTAGGGTTTTGGAATCTATAAGATGATTTAATATATCTTTTGCCTTCTCAAGATTCATTCTATATTTAAACACAAAATATGTCAATAATTGATATTATTTAAATATTGTACATACAAGTTCGTACATGGCAATATATATTGTATCTATGTACGCAAAATATTTTTATTAACTTTACCACGTACTAACCCTTCTCTTCTTGTAGGAACCTGTCAAGTTTTAATATATCTAAGTTCATGCCTTAAAGGGTGAACTAGGAAATGGGTGGGTAGACCATTTGTGCTTCACAATATTTTTTTCCCCTACACTACTAACTTGATATCTATATAACCTTTTCCTATGTACTTCCTGAAGCCTTTCCTCCTCTCATACACCCTCCTCCAAACCATCCACCACCTTACTTAGCCCTTCCCTAAGCCTAAAAACCATTTTTAATAGTTTACATTAAACTATCCTCTTAGGAAGACACTATTTTAAAATTATTAAAAGAATATTATGGGTCTAGGATGGATCTGATTAACCTATACCATGATCTAACTTTATTTTATCAATCAACAATACAGAGTTTATTAGGCTAATCCTATCGAGTAAACTGTTAGAAGGGTTTAGGTTTAGATATGATTATATATACACATCTATCTCCATTAGTTGAAAAGAATAAAATAATAAGAATAATATATTGTGCATCTACTTATCTACCATTCTATTTGAGGACCATTTCTTAGGGTTTTAATATTTTCTTTGGAGATACAAATTTTGTCTTATGGAGAGGTCTTTTTGGTGCATAGAAAAATTATGTAGCTGGATCTAACTTATTTTTATTATACCTACATACCACAATAACATATTATGAATCACCTTGGACAAAGGAGAGATTTAGGCTTGGTGGGTTCATTTTCAAAGATAGGTAATCCTAACATTGTTCCTCATTTATAAGAGTAGATAGATTTGCATTTGTACTTATCTACCATGCATTAGGATTTCAT
This sequence comes from Torreya grandis, assembly GCA_037957365.1. Taxonomy (NCBI): domain Eukaryota; kingdom Viridiplantae; phylum Streptophyta; class Pinopsida; order Cupressales; family Taxaceae; genus Torreya; species Torreya grandis. Next base: position 1,700,278 of record JARHVA010003632.1, on the reverse strand, counting down.
ATACATTGACTTGAGTGTAGATATTTTATGCATGTTTATGTTTTATGTTTATTACCTCCACTTTTTGACACAATCTTTGGTGTGAACTAGATTATATTTTACTTGTCATTTACTTAATGAATATGAAAACATAGAATTTAGCTAGGGTTATTACATGGTGTGACTTGAATAGAGGATTTGGAACCCTATCTAGTGATGTTATTATGGTAAGATATCCCTTGGTTAGGTTTAGAGGATCCATCCTAGTCATGACCCTAAATATCTAATGTATGAATAATCATAAGTGTAAGTAGGATTTATCTTCTCTAAGTTAGGATTGATTAATAGGTCAACTGTATTTTTCTTTGTATATATTTTGGTGAATCTGACATGAATCAAACCCTTATAGGTTTTATTTCCAGTATTAATTTATTATCATATTATATATTTTTATCTATTCAATAGTGTATCAAACCTATCAATATAGTCTAAAATTAGTGCATAGATTTAATAGCATAGTCAATTAGATCAACTATATATCTTCTTTATGTAGGCCTTCTTCAAATACATGATATAAAAAGATAGTCAACATAAATAATTTTTTTTGTAAGTTTTACAAACACCTTCAATAAAACCAACTCTATTAGCAACTTTTAAAAACATAGTCAACATAGTCAACTATGTTAGCACATTTTACAAACAAAGTAAACATAGTCGACTCTATTAGCAATTTTTACAAACACGGTCGACATAGTTGACTTTGTTAGCATGTTTTTAATATAAAAAATAGAAAATTAAGCATCTCCAAAATTACCAAGTTAATTATTACCCCATGAGTCATTTGTATTATTAATTTACAATCATTTTTATTCACGTTTCATTTTCAATTGCTTACATTATTACATTAACAAACATAGACTAATTAGTCATTTTTTAAATTTATTGATTTAGTTACACTATTTTTCTCTTTTTCACACACTTCCAAATCATTTTACATAAAAAAATCATTAAACATTTGTCTTTCCAAGGCCTACCTTCATTGGTTTCATCACCAAGGGGGAAGCTGACTTGGTTTTATAGCCAAGTATAAACATGTGATTGATGATATATATTGACAAGGCACCTAGCACCCTTCGATAAAGCCAAATCTATTAGCATCTGTTAAAAACATAGTCAACTTTGTTAGCACATTTTACAAACAAAGTGAACATAGTCGACTCTATTAGCAATTTTTACAAACATAGTCGACATAGTTGACTTTGTTAGCATATTTTTGATATAAAAAATAGAAAATTAAGCATCTTCAAAATTACCAAGGTTAATTATCACCCCATGAGTCATTTTTAATCTTAATTTACAATCATTTTTATTCACTTTTCATTTTCAGTTGCTTACATTATTACATTAACAAACATAGACTTAGTCATTTTTTAAATTTATTGATTTAGTTATACTATTTTTCTCTATTTCACACACTTCCCAATTATTAAACATTTGTCTTTCCAAGGCCTACCTTCATGGGTTTCATCACCAAGGGAGAAGCTGACTTGGTTTTATAGCCAAGTATAATCATGTGATTGATGATATATATTGACAAGGCACCCGAGACCCTTCGATAAAACCAACTCTATTAGCAACTTTTAAAAACATAGTCAACATAGTTAACTTTGTTAGCGCATTTTACAAACAAAGTGAACATAGTTGACTCTATTAGCAATTTTTACAAACTCGGTCGACATAGTTGACTTTGTTAGCATATTTTTAATATAAAAAATAGAAAATTAAGCATCTTCAAAATTACCAAGGTTAATTATTAACCCATGAGTCATTTGTATTCTTAATTTACAATCATGTTTATTCACTTTTCATTTTCAGTTACTTACATTATTACATTAACAAACATAGACTAATTAGTCATTTTTTAAATTTATTGATTTAGTTACACTATTTTTCTCTTTTTCACACACTTCCAAATCATTTTACATAAAGAAAAGTCATTAAAAACTTGTCTTTCCAAGGCCTACCTTGATGGGTTTCATCACCAAGGGTGAAGCTGACTTGGTTTTATAGCCAAGTATAAACATGTGATTGATGATATATATTGACAAGGCACCTGACACCCTTCGATAAAACCAACTCTATTAGCAACTTTTGAAAACATAGTCAACTTTGTTATCACATTTTACAAACAAAGTGAACATAGTCGACTCTATTAGCAATTTTTAAAAACATGGTCGACATAGTTGACTTTGTTAGCATATTTTTAATATAAAAAATAGAAAATTAGGCATCTTCATATTTACCAAGGTTAATTATTACCCCATGAGTCATTTGTATTTTTAATTTATAATCATGTTTATTCACTTTTCATTTTCATTTGCTTACATTATTACATTAACAAACATAGACTAATTAGTCATTTTTTAAATTTATTAATTTAGCTACACTATTTTTCTCTTTTTCACACACTTCCAAATCATTTTGCATAAAAAAAAAATCATTAAACTTTTGTCTTTCTAAGGCTTACCTTCATGGGTTTCATCACCAAAGGGGAAGCTAACTTGGTTTTATAGCCAAGTATAAACATGTGATTGATGATATATATTGACAAGACCCCTGACACCCTTATTGCTATGGTATTATTGAGTGAGGGGGTAAGCCCCAATACTAAGCCATTACCATCATCAATATAGTCCCTTTCAGCCTAAACTACATGAAAATAGCTTTAGATCGCCTTTCTAGTCCCTTTTAATAGTGAACTCCATTTCAGATTAATTTTAAAATTTATTATAACTTAACAAAACCCATAAATGACTACTTAGCTTAGAATTTATATTCAAGTTATTTTGCTTTCTCTTTGTTCACTATATTTTATATTGAAAAACTTATACTAGCCAACATTACTACAAGGTTTGTGTTGTGTGCTACAATTAGATCAAACACATTAATCTAATTGTTTGTGTGCTTAATTATATTTTCATAGCTATTATATTATAGTTTTTTCCTATTCTCATAATAGGTTCAACCTAGTCAAATCAGTCTTTTACAAGCTACCTTCCCATAGATCAAAGTTGATTGGTTTAACTTAGTCTATTATAAGTTGTTCTGTTTGGCTTTACCATAGAACTAAGTTGACCTATTCAACTTATTTACTTACAATTTTATTTCCATTTTTAATTATTTAGTCTTACTTCATAATGATTTCATCTTTCTAGCCTCCAATTGGTAAAATAAACTACATAATTAAGGATTTAGATTAAAACCTCACTTATTTTAATACTTCAAATGAAAATATTAAATTTATACCTTCATTACTTCTTAATCTAAAACCAATTATTATATAATTTAATGTAGTTGAGGTCATTCATCCTATTCCTCTTACTACTAAAAATGTAAGGACTCCTCCACCCAATAATCCATCCCTTACTATCAATACAGGGAATACTCCTCCTACCAACACTAACATACTACCTCTTACCACTAGAAATCAAAATACTCCCATTGATACAACTCAAATTGTTGCTCAAATTATTCAAAAAATGAATGTTATGTAAACAACTAACCATTCTCAAATAATGAAAATGTAATTTCAAATGTTACAAATGGCTAGTCCACCACCTAAGTCATCATAAATAAACCAACTCAAAATTTTATCCCTCTTCCTCTTAGAGATGCTAATGGGAATATCATCCCTCAACCAATAATTCATAAAATAATTCTTCAACAAATTCAAAATGAACCTTTATCTTCATTTATTGAATCTATAGACATTGGAAACATCTCTCCAACTATCACATATGTTGGTACTAAAGATCCCACTATCTTGTTTAAATATTTTATTAATATCTATAAATAATTGGTCGAAACTAACACTTTTCTACCACGAGTCTCTTATAAAAAACCTTTTTTGGTGATTCACTTGAATGGTACAACTTGTAACACATGTCCTCACCACATACCCAAAAAAACATGACCGATTTTTTTAATTTATATCCACATACCTCTTAAAATAATATGATAACAAGGAAACGAATCCCCTTAAAAAAACTATAATTTTTTTTCAAGAACAAATGTCATGGTTAATTTATATCCTCTCATGTAGTAAGGCATAGTTCTTAAATATTGACCATAACTAGCCAATGGTGATTACTTGGTAGCATAATACATCAAAAAAATTGATACATTAAATAACTATGGACATGAGAAGGATCTTAATAATTTTTTTGTTCAGTTGGTTTCACCCATTGTTAACTAAGTTTTACATTCCTCTATTCTTAAACCACATAGAAGATTAACACCTCAAGTATTCATTCCTATATACAATATTCATCTAAAAGAATGCTCAATCCTTCACTTCATTTTCATTTGTTTCTTATCAAAGTTGGATATAAAACATAGCTCTTCATGTAGAATAGTAACATAGAATAGTGAAACTATATCATCATGATAAAAGGTGATAAGTCCTCATAGAAGTACCAAATAAGGGCTAGTATGTGAACTATTTTATTTTATAACTCCATTATCCTTATCAACAATGATTAGTAATAGCTCAAGGGTATATGAGGTTTCTATTGGAGCCAAGATTCAGACCTATCAATAACACATTGTAGCATGGTCCAAAGATAAGAGAGTCATAAAGATGAATATTTCCCATCCTTTATAAGATAATGCAATAGAGGGAATATTGTAGGATTCATAATATTTTTTAAGCATGATCATACTTAATCCAATATAAGTATGAATGTTAAGTCTAATAATAGAGATGGAGCTTCCACCTTTAGTTATAAGGCCACAAATTATTTTTGTAATGAAAAAATAGGGCTTTCAATTAAAATAATTCCTACACATTTAATAATAGTAAATCCTTAATATTATACTATCTTTCAATGATTCTTCTTTTTGCACAACCTATCCACTAGTCCAAGCATGCTTATAAACCTCATTAAGGGTTATATTATTCCATATAGTAAGGCATTGAATATATCATTTTAATTAAGTTTAAGAGGTCCAAGCTTATCAAGATAATAATATATTTGATTGCATGTTATTTACACTACATTTTAATCATATAATGCTATAAACATTACAATCCTTTTTCTCACCAATATTAATAATTCACTAAACATTAATATTTATTCTCATATATTTTTATTCAGATTAATTAACATTGATCCATTATAAAAGAAAATATTAAGGTGAACACAACAATATATTTTACCCTTTTTTTATATCATTCATATTTGAAAGTTAAAAAGGTTATGTTACAGCCCAACATCATGATATAATTTCAGCATAATGACAAAATGGTATTCTAGGGTAACTTACATCATTTATATTTCTCTATACAATTAAATTCAACTATATAAACAATACAAAAATGTATAGAGACTTTTTCCTCTAAATCATAGGTAAAGCCTTAATTTGTTTTATCAAATTATCAGGCCTCATGTTGAGCCCTACATTAAAATGTCAACAGAAATAGGATCAGCATATAATTGGCATGTTATACCTATCATAGACAACATCCTAATGCTTAAATCATTACTAAGATAGACAAGTGGGTAGATTGTCAAACTCATTCAACCTACCCTGAAGCTAACTCTTAACAATATTTCTAAAGTAAAATTAAGTCTATCTTAGACAACCTCCTAATGATTAAATCATTACTAAGGTAGACAAGTGGGATTATTATTAAACTCATTCAACTACCCTAAAGCTAACTCTTAACAAAGATTTCTGAAGTAAAATTAAGTCTCATTGCAAGTTCAACTAATCCCGAGGATAGCTTGTCAATAATTACATACATTTGATTATTTAAAAAGTCTAATTTATATTCTCAATACAAACTCATAAATTTTAAAATTATTATAGGAAGGCTTAAATTAATAAAATTTCACTCCCAATAGAATAATTAATTAATTTCTACTTTCCAGAAAATAAAAAAATAATTAACGTCATAAGTAAGTGAATAAATTTATCATAATAGGAAATATAATTCAGCCAATAACTAAATTGTTTTATTTAGAAGTAAATAAGATTACCACAACAAATTATAACTCACTTTGCCAAATATTCCAACATTAATAAAATAACTAAATTATTTTATTTATAAATAAATAAAATTATATTAGCTAAAATTATAATTCACCCACCTAATATTCCAACATGGTAACTAAGTAACTTAATTCTTTTATTTAAAGATAAATAAGATTATATAATTCACCTGCCAAATATTTTAATTAAATATCTAATTTCTATTTTTATTTAAAGGTAAATAAGATTATCACAACAAACTTATAATTCACCGACCAAATATTCCAACATGGTAACTAAATTCTTTTACTTAAAAAATAAATAAAATGATCAAAACTAGTATTATAATTCACCCATCAATTATTCCAACATGGTAATTAAATAATTAAATTATCTCATTTAAAGGTAAATAAGATAACCACAACAAACTTATAATTCACCCATTAAATATTCAAACATGGTAATCAATAACTATTTTTTTAATTTAAAAATAAATAAAATTATCACAACCAACATTATAATTCACCTCTCAATTAGGCATATTATTCATCTTATATAGAAAGTTTTTTTTTCAAATATAAAGCACAAGCGCTTGTAAAATATGTTAAAATAATATATTTTCCATAATTTCCTATGCATCATTTGTGGTCTTATAAATTGATTATTTTACACAAAGTAAAGGCTAACCTTAGTGAATGCAACGTATGGATTTTGTAAATGACAAGGATAGCATACCTGAATAATCCTACAACTCTTCCTTTCTCCTTACTTGGCCTCCTTTCTTCTCCAAGCAGAGCATCCTCTTTCACAACTCCTCATCCTTCATATCATGGCTTCTTTCTATAGATCCAGGTCTAAATTATTTTATTCCCACATTGCTCTTATCTAAAAATAAAATATATACATCTGTATTGAACTTATGGGGAAGATGAGGAATAATTATAAAATTTTCACTCATTTGGAAGTTTTAAGTAAATAAATATATTTTTGTTGTAAAATTTCAAATATTAATAGAATTGTATTCTCCTCCAAAATCAAATCAAAGTGATCATCTCTGAAGTCTTAGAAAAAATATTAAGTTACTAACCTCCCTAGAAGATGCACTCTACCTAGTTTTCTTTTTCTTCTTAAGAATTTTTTATAAACCAATTTAAATTATTATGTTTTTATAGAAACTCTCTCTCTTTTCAACAAATGTGCCCACCAAAGATAGTAACAATATTATTTAAAAAATTTGTGCTCCACAAAATTTACCAAGAAATTATAATTATTATTATTATTTTAAAATTTAAAATTACTATTATTATTATTTACTAAGTAAGATTTTTAAATCATGGTAACACTCTTCTATGTCACCATATACATAATCCCACTCATTAAATCTTAAGTTGGAGATGAAGAAGTTATGCAAGGTTAGATCATCATCAACTAATTTTTTTGTCTTTTAAATAATCATCCTTAATTATCAAGCATATAGTCTCTCATGACCATGATTATTCTAGAGGGTGGGAGAAAAGATAAAACCTTTTTATTTATCGAAGGCATAGTTCGAAACTCATGTCATTTACCCTCTTAGATAACACCACATAACCAAAAGTTATTAATCATGCTTCAATGGTCAAATATATATCGCACTAGTCCTTCTGCTATGACATAATTAGGTCTACAAAGTATATTCCTAAACATGCACACACACACACCCACAAATTCAAACAAGTCAAGGATAAGGAAAATATCCCATAAAATACTTTTATCATAGGGCGAGGCATTGCATCCCCCTCCCCTTATAAAGGCATCATCCTTGATGTGACCAACATAGTCATAACACTTCAAGGTAGTAATATTCATTTGTTTCCTTTCTAAAAAATGATAATAGAATTAGCTCATAGAATAATATCAAATTCTTAAAATAGGGATGAAAAATCCTATAGAGAAAGGCAAATTTTCCCTTACAAGGTATCTTTACCTAATTTTGTCTTAGTTTTGGTTATCCCTTTCTAGCTAACTCAATGATTTTAGAAGAGAGGTAGATTTTACAATAAGGTTCCTCATGATAATCTTTTCTCATCTTTGAATAAATTTACTCTTATCAACATAATCAATAAAAAATACTCACAAGTAGGTTTCTCAAATTCTATTCTCTAGGTAAAATTTTCTACATGATAGAATGGACTAAACAATATCCTTTAAATGATACAAGACTAACAACCAATATGCGAAATCAACTCTAGTTTTTTTAGTTACGGAAGCATTTTTTAACAAATGTGGTAACACATTTCAAGCCATATTATCATTAAAAAAAAATAGAATCGGTCAACCATAATGTCTCACTAATACTATAAGTACCAAGAACAAAGTGTGACCTAGAAATAAGTAATTCACAACATGCCAAAAGGGAAACTTATGATATTATTTATTTATTTTTATTTTTATTTTTTAAATCCTTCACAAACTAAGAAATATAAATAATCTTATTTATTAACCATAGACATTCAACATAATAAATTCATACTCATATGATTACTATATGTAGATATCCATCCATGCATTTGCCATGACTCATATAATAATCACAATTTTAAGAAACTATAATATTAACTTCCTTTGTTTACCTTCCACCTTGAAATTCACCACCTGTATTCCAAGGTATATGTTAATGTTTTTATGATATTGGTATATAACATAAATAATCAAATTATATACATTAAGTAAGATCTTACCCATCCATGACCCCTATCATGGCCATGCAATGCAAGATCGATGCTTACATATTATGAAGTCCATTCAAAAATCTAGATCATATAAATATATAAGATTATGGGAACCAACAAGTATCCAATCATGGCCCCAAGTTCCTCCTTTGAGTTGACCAATAATGTGTATATAGCATAATAATAAGATGAGGGGAACCAACAAGTAGCCAGTAATGGCCCCAAGTTCCTTCTTTGAATCCATCAATAATGTGCATATAAAATAACTATAATATGAGGGGGAACCACCAAGCAACCAATCATGGCCCCAATTTCTTCCTCAAATATATAAAATAAGGGAAGCTAGCAAGCAACCCAAGAGGTCCCAAGCTTCTCCTTTGTGAGCTCATAATAATGCACATGTATAAAATGATGATAGGAAGGGAACCAACAAGTAGCCAATCATTTCCCCAAATTATAGTTCCAACTCTCACGGTAACACACCTTTTTTCCATCATCCATATAAATGTCATTAGAGTAGTGTCCAATAATGCATGTAGATATGTTAGTGTCACCTACCATGGTAGTCCTACATATGTCCTTAAGCCAACTCAATAGATACCTCATTAGCCAATATTGGTTAGATCACAAACACAATGATTCATCATAATAATCATGAAAAAATCCATAGGACCACAAAATAAATTAGCCATGCAAGATAATCATACCCATACCATAGCATATTTATGTTAGTAGATTTCATAATCATGATCAAATCATAATGGTATGGAAGTAAGAAATCATTAATCAACTCACTTTTTCCATGTGTATGCTCATCCAATAGTGTGTATATATATCATAATAAAAGTAAGGTAACTAGCATGCATCGTCCATGGCCCCATGTTCCTCTTCACTGTCATCATGTTAGTAGACATTCTCCATTATAACCATCCAATAACAAATCTAGCTTGTAATTTATCACAATGTAATGAGCTATTTATAATAATAATAATAATAATAATTATTATTATTATTATTATTATTATTATTATTATTATTATTATTATTATTATTATTATTATTATTATTATTATTATTATTATTATTATTATTATTATTATTATTATTATTATCGTTGTTGTTGTTGTTGTTGTTGTTATTATTATTACTAGTATTATTATAAATAGCTCATTACATTGTGATAAATTACAATCTAGATTTGTTATTGGATGGTTATAATGGAGAATGTGTACTAACATGATGATAGTGAAGAGGAACATGGGGCCATGGACGATGCATGCTAGTTACCTTACCACCTTGAAATTTTCCACCTATATTCAAAGGTATATGTTAATGTGTTTATGATATTGGTATATAACATAAATAATCAAATTATATACATTAAAAAAGATCTTACCCATCCATGACCCCTATCATGGCCATGCAATGCAAGATCGATGCTTACATATTATGAAGTCCATTCAGAAATCTAGATCATATAAATATATAAGATTATGGGAACCAACAAGTATCTAATCATGGCCCCAAGTTCCTCCTTTGAGTCAACCAATAATGTGTATATAGCATAATAATAAGATGAGGGGAACCAACAAGTAGCCAATAATGGCCCCAAGTTCCTTCTTTGAATCCATCAATAATGTGCATATAAAATAATAATAATATGAGGGGGAACCACCAAGCAACCAATCATGGCCCCAATTTCTTCCTCAAATATATAAAATAAGGGAAGCTAGCAAGCAGCCCAAGAGGTCCCAAGCTTCTCCTTTGTGAGCTCATAATAATGCACATGTATAAAATGATGATAGGAAGGGAACCAACAAGTAGCCAATCATTTCCCCAAATTATAGTTCCAAGTCTCACGGTAATGCATCTTTTTTCCATCACCCATATAAATGTCATTAGATTAGTGTCCAATAATGCATGTAGATATGGTAGTGTCACCTACCATGGCAGTCCTGCATATGTCCTTAAGCCAACTCAATAGATACCTCATTAGCCAATATTGGTAAGATCACACACACAATGATTCATCATAATAATCATGAAAAAATCCTTAGGACCACAAAATAAATTATCCATGCAAGATAATCATACCCATACCATAACATATTTATGTTAGTAGATTTCATAATCATGATCAAATCATAATGGTATGGAAGTAAAAAATCATTAATCAACTCACTTTTTCCATGTTTAGGCTCATCCAATAGCGTGTATATATATCATAATAAAAGTAAGGTAACTAGCATGCATCATCCATGGCCCCATGTTCCTCTTCACTGTCATCATGTTAGTACACATTCTCCATTATAACCATCCAATAACAAATCTAGCTTGTAATTTATCACAATGCAATGAGCTATTTATAATAATAATAATAATAATAATAATAATAATAATAATAATAATAATAATAATAATAATAATAATAATAATAATAATAATAATAATATTATTATTATTATTATTATTATTATTAAAAGTTTATGATCATAGCTAATGTTCTCAATTTTGAATAATAAATGCATTATTCACTACCAACATTTCTCATAGAATAAGAGGCAATACTAGCCTCAATCATGCATTGTCCAAATTATTGTTATAAATAACTCATTCAAACTCATAAAAAAATATCAATCTTCTACATGCTAAAGCTATTTCACTAACATTTAAGGAGAAAAATATTTATCTACTTAACTCCTCCTTAATCCACAACATGTAAGGCTTAAAATATGCATAGTAACTATCATTCATTAGCATGTAGATTTTTAGAACAATTATTTTCTCAATTATTAAGGTACCACATGCATAAATATTTTATTCATGATGGAAGTGAATTAGCCAAGATAATAATTCATCTCAGATCTCCCAGTGTTGCAAGCATGCCTTGATTCCAAGTGTAACACATGTCCTCACCACATACCCCCCAAAACATGACCAACACTTTTTTTATTTATATCTACATATATCTTAAAATAATATCATAAAAAGGAAATGAATCCCCTTAACAAATGATAAAATTTATTTGTTATCAATAATAGATGTCATGGTTACTTTATATCCTCTCATGTAGTAAGGGATAGTTCTTAAATATTGACCATAATGAGCCAATGGTGAGCACTTTATAGCACAATCCATCAACAAGATGGATACATTTAAGAACTCTAGACATGAGAAGGATCTTAATTTTATTTATTTTTAGGTTGGTTTCAACCATGGTTAACTAATTTTTAAATTCCTCCATTCCCAAACCTCATATAAGATTAACACCTCAAGTATTCAATCTTGCATTTAATATCCATATGAAATTATACACAATCCCTCACTTTATTTTGATTTTTTTCCTATCAAAGATGGATAGACAACATAGCTCTTCATGTAGAATAGTAACATATAATGATCAAACTATCTCATCGTGATAAAAAGGAGGTAAGTCCTCATAGAATTACCTGATAAGGGTTAGTATGTGAATAACTTGATTTTAGAATTGCATGATCTTTATCGACAGTGAATAGTAATAAATCAAGGGTATATGAGCTTTCTATTACAGACAAGATTCAAACCTATCACCATCACATTTTAGCATGGTCCAAAGATGAGAGAATCATAAACATGATTGTTTCCCATCCTATATAAGATAATGCAATAGATGGCATATTTTACAATTCATAATATTTTTTAATCATGATCACACTTAATCCAAGATAAGTATGAATGTTAAGTCTAGTAATAGAGATGGAGCTTGCACCTTTAGTTATAAAGCCACCAATTCTTTTTAAAAATGAACAAATTAGGCATTCAACTAATATAATTCCTACACATTTAATAAGATAAAAAATTTAATATTATACTTCCTTTCAAGGATTTTTCTTCTAGCACAACCTATCCACTAGTATAAGCATACTTAGAGACCTCAATAAGGGTTATGTTATTCCATATAATAAGGAATCAAATATATCATTATAATTAAATTTAAGAGATCCAATATTATCAATATAATAATATGTTTGACACTCTAGACAAGTTTATCATTTTAATTCCCTTTCAAGGGATTCTTACCAAGCATAATTAACCAATAGATCACAATTATTGATAAGCAAGAATAAAGGCATTGATCATTAAGTTAAGATTCTTGGTCAATAATAATACATGTTTTCTCAAAGAGATGGGACAACATAGGTTTTATTCCATATCGAACTTCTTAAATTAATCAAGTCCTCCTATAACCCCCTTAAGTTTTTATCAAAATGGTAAAATTAATAATCTTGTATAGCCTAACATATATAGAATTGTTCAATAAATAACTTTACTATGTGCCTATATTATCTAAATTTTCACATCTATTAATTGCATCCTATTTACATTACATTTTAATCATATAATGCTATAAAAAGATACCTATTTCTATCACCAATCCTAATAATTCACTAAACATTAATATTTATTCTCATATATTTTTCTCTGGATTATTTACTATCGATGCCACACTTCCCATTAAAACATCCATTATTAAAAAAAACTTAAGGTGAACAGAACAATATATTTTAATCTTTTCTTATATCATTCATATTTAGAATGTTAAAAGAAGCATGTTACAACCCAACATCATTTTATAATTTCAACATAAATAATACATGGTATTCTAGGGTTATTTACCTCATTTAATTTACACCATACAATTTAATTCAATTATATAAACAATAAAAAAGGGTACAAATACTTTTTCCACAAAATCATAGGTAAAGCCCTCATTTATTTAATCAAATGATTAGGGCTCATGTTGAACCTTACATTAAAATGTCAACATAAATAGGATTAGCATATAGCTAGCATGATATACCTGTATACATCCAATTCTTAACACCATTTGTGTTGAAATTGTCAATCTTACTCGAATTGTACTCGAATGCATATTTTAGGTCAAAATCCATAAAACATGTTAAATAGTTCGAGCTTGGCATTTAAAAGTGTTAGTTTAGGCTAATGCATCCCTAAATGGGGTAATGCATTTTATGTAATACCTAATTTTGATCAAATCATTTCGAGTCAAAATGATGATTTTACTTTTTTGTGCTTTGGATCACTCTTTTACTCTGATTCAGTGGTACACATCATGTACCTTTGTTATTTTGTGTCAAAAACATCCTAAATAGGAATACAATTCTAACGCATCTAACATCCCCTTTCAATTCTTCACAAGTTAAATTATGACCCAATAATATGACTTTCTGACCATTTTGATTAATTGAGGGCCAATTTCTAAATAATTGCACAAATGTTGATTAACCTTGTTTAAGGCTAATTGGTCTAAATAAAAATCTTAAATTTATTTTCCATGAGCGTGGTTGAATATTTCTTTTTTTAAATTTATTTATATTAACTACATCATCAAATGACATCATCCTATGGGGTGGCATGCATAAGCCATAAATGCCTAAAATATCAAGATTATGGGTCTCTCGTTCCTCTTTAAGATCCTCCATGCCTCTTAAATGCCCCTCTATCTTAAATATTTATGAAGAATATTTATGTATTTAATTATATAATTAGATTAATTCATGGCCACACATCTCAATCTTTAGATGGACAATCATGATTGATCCTGATCAATCTCAAAAATATATAAATAGAGAGGCCATGGACATCATTTTTAATTTTGATTCATGTAAAGTTATAATGTTGAATTATCTTCATAGTCTTTTGCATTTGATTATTGATTTTATTTTTAATCTTCATTGATGGCTAGTTTAGTGATTCTAAATCATGAGCCTAGGTTTTACAAGGAGTTCTTGAGACATTGGAGGAGTTGGCCACCATTTTTGTTGAAGACAAGAGCTCTTGATCAAGGGAGAACATGATTTTGAGCTGCATTTGTATGGTGAATCCACTTGAGAATGTAATATGACATTGATTTCTTTCAATTATTTCTTAAAATTACTTACAATTCCTATATGAATAGATAAGCTTAATTCATTTTACTTTTATGCATTTTTCCTTTGATTTGTTAGACTTGAATGTTTGACCAATCATGTTATGTAATCCTATCTATATTTTGGCATGCCCAATGGGACCACACACCAAAAATTTGGTAACAAAGTTTTTAAAATTAACTCACTAATATTTTTCATGCAATATTTTGGAGTGAGAGGGCCAAAAGAGTGAATTTTTAAGTTAAAATTCCATTTTTATGATAACAACATTTTTATTCTTAGACGCCTCAACTTTTCTCTCTATTATGATATCACTGCTCACACAGTAGCAATTTTTTAAACAAAATTATTGTTTGATAAAAAATAATAATGTGGACTTTGGCAATGATATCATCATTTTGGCCAGTGATTTGTTACAAAATGGCGATATCATTCCAGAATGGTGATCTCATTCCATAACAGTGATATCATTTTAGAATGGTGATGTTCCAAAATAATTATATCATCATTATGTGAAATGATTTTCTCATCTAAACAATGGTTATGTATTTTTTCTAATAATAGCATTTTTGTTTAAAATAATGATATTGTTGAACTGTGAAATGATATCATTTATTTGGCTAGAAATTTCATCTAAGAATAGTGATATTGTGTTTTTTATTTGAGCTAATTTGTAACAGTGATATTTTTGTTTGGTAATTGTGATTTTACATGGAAATAGAGGGATTCATTGTGTAACAGTGGGATTGCAATACAAAATTGAAATTTTTAATGTTGTCTGCTCAAACCCGTAAGTGCTCAAAGTAGGACCTTATAATTGTGTTTGTATATGTTGAGGGGCTAGTTTAGAAGTTGTTTTGATTCCTTTTGACTAAACAAACACACTTTCATTTGGGTTTAAAATGAACATGCTATGTTTTTACACATTTCGTATTTGGTGCCTAAAATGAACATATCATGTTAAATCTTAGGAACATTTCAAGTTTAGTGATTAAACCCTATCTTAAGTCTTAAACATTTTCAAAATTGGTGTGTTAAAATTGAATCTAAGATAAGTCTTCAATGCTTCAATATTTGGGATTTAAACAAACTTAGGTTTTTTGTTTGCTTTATGTGGTCATTTTGTGCAATATTTTTCATTTTAGAACTTAAGACCGGGGTTCAAAAACCACCCAGTCTTTGATTTGGTGCTTAAAATTGAATTCACTTGTCAAATTTGTATTCAATAGTTGTTAATTAGAAATTGATTGGAAAAAAGAGGGATGTTGCATGTATTTTCTTCCATCTATCCCCTTTAGGGAACTTTTCGAATAAAAAATTCCATCCTTATTACAAACATGCCTACTCCAAATCTTATAAATAATTTGGTCTAAAACACTCCCCAAAAACATGTAATAGTTTGGGTGATCTTTAAAATGACCCTAAAGTCTTTCTATTAGTCATTTATTTTTATGTAAACTTGGCTTACAAGGGGGAATCCATCACCTCCCACAAGTTATTTAGGGAAGATTTGATCTAAGGTTTTGTCTCTCAACATTGAATTCAACAAATCCCACTAGGATTGGAGGTTTGGGCGATTAAACCACCCTATAGTGTTGGAGTTGCACACAAGATGTATCTTCACTTTGGACATCACACTACATTGAGCAAGTGATGGATGTAGTGGTTGAAAAAAGGACTAGACCTTTTTATAACAAGCCAAGTGTCACAGATAGACATTTATATGCTTTTATTTTACATCATGGTGTTGAATTCATTGTGTAATTGATCCCCTTAGAAACATTCAAAAAATTACTAGTTTAGTTAACCCCACTTTTACATACCTTCTGAGTTTATACTTAAGATGATTTTTTTTCATTAGCTTATTTCTTATCAATTTGTGTCTAAAACTACTTCTTAACTCAATTAACTTAACCAAAACACATTATCCTCAAAATTATTGAGAAAGGGAGACATTATGCTGTCTAATTATAAAATTTATCTTTTTCTTATTCAAATTGTTATCAAAAACTTTGTGTCATGTCATCCAATTTGGTGCAATCATACTACCCATTTGAGTCTAGATCATTTACCCAATATTTGTTTAAGTCCCTTATTTATAATCCACACTTAATATTGAACCTTTCTATGTTTTAAGGGTTGGTATGCTAAACTGGGTTTGCCATTTGCACACTAAACTTGTTCTAACTTGGATTCAATTTTTCATTTGGATTTAGGGTCATTTATTAGACTCAAAATCATATCATCATCTTGGTGGACTCAAGTCATCTTGCGTATCACTCATGCTTTGAGTCCTAGAACATACTTTATTCTACTAGAACTATGTGGTGACGTTGTGCTAACCATTTGGTCCTACCTTTACACTTAGTAATTCATGTATGTTTTTAAATCTTGAGTTGCTTAGTTTGTATTGGATTCTTCATAATATAGAGATATTTATTCTAATTTTATAGGATCAACTTGTCAAACTTGAAACTAACTTTTAAGGTAAAGGCATATCACAAAGATCTAGGCTTTGGTGTACTAGTTTTCACCTTAGATCTTTGAGTTACCTTACCATCTTCCAATCTATATGATTTCAAATTTACCAAAAGTTGAGTAAATTCATGAACACATTCTTCTAATTATGTGTGGTTCCAAGCCATGCTCCTTTATAGTCTTTTTGGTACCCTAGTCATTTTTTTGAAGATAACCAGAACATATCTTGTTTAAATGTTTGCAAAACATTATCTAAATATTTCCAAATGTTAAGAACACTCTTTTTAAATGATGACACTAAGGTACACTTCAAATAAGGTTTATTATGGCCCTAGTTGCAAGGTAGAGAATTTTTATGATGGATATGTGCACTCCATCTTATTTAAATATGTTACCCTGTTTGCAACTATCTATTGAAAATAAATCACATCCATGAAAATTATTGTATGTCATCCTCATCCTTCCCATTTGATTTGCATTCTGCACTCAAAAGTTTCTACTTTAGGGCATCTTTGTTATCCTTTGGCTTATATGAAAAAAAAGACTCTGTAACATGTGAAGGTTACCTTTTTAGGGCCTCATCCTTTATTTTTCATAAGTAACCAAACTAGGAAGCATCCAATTGTTACCATTTTAGGACCTCCTCCATTGGTTTGTAAAAGTAACCAAACTAAGAAGCATCTAGATGTTACCATTTCAGGACCTCCTCCTTTGGTTTGCATAAGCAACCAAACTAAGAAGCATCTTGTCATCACCATTTTAGGATATCCTCTTTTCGTTTACAAAAATAACCAAACCACAAAGCATTTATTCATTACCATTCTTGGCCCATCACCAGTTTTTGATGAACCTATTATTGAAGAACCTCCATTTGATGAACCGCTTGTGTTTGATACCTTCTTCAATAGTCTAATTTCTTATTATTGAACCACAAACCATTATTCCCATTAAACCAAACATTCCCCACTTCAGAAATTTTGTTCCAATCTTTGATCCAAAACAAGAACCATTGCCTCTTCAAGAACCATCTTATGAGGATCAAAATGTGTTCAAAATTGATTTTTTGTAACCAATTGTGAATCAAAACCAAAACATTATTGTTAAAAAATACATTAATGATAATTCAACCTATGATAAGTTACATACTCATATTTTACATATTTTTAAGGAGCCTCATCTCTTTAACAAGCCAATCTTGGCAGAGTTGTATCTTGATCTTTTTCTACTTGTTAGGGAGTCTCACTTTGATAGACATGATTTTGTCGAGACATCCCTTGAATGATTCCTTCTCTCTAAGGGGATTCACTTAAATTAGATAGTCTATGTTGAACCCTTCCAAGATGAATCACTTTTTAATTGATCCCATTATGACATCACCTGCCATTACTTATGAAACATTTAGCATTCAACATAACATAATAGAAACAACCATATTAGATGAAGAATCAAAATTAGAGTCAAGTTCTATTTTTGAATTGATATTGGATTTAGCATCAGAAATAGAATCAATATCAGTTAAGACATCAAATTTAGAGTCCCTTACTTTGAAATTAGATTCAAAAATAGATTAGAGTCATGGTTGTTACAACATTGGTTATAATTGCCTTACAGACCAATTTGAATATATTTGTAATCCTTCTACTATTTTTTAGGATGATTATTTCACCATTGATACAAGTTATCCTAGTGTCTTCTATGATAATTATGTTTCCTTTCATCATCCCATTATTTCCACCCAACATATCCATCATATTGACATTCTACCTCCCACAAATGTCGATTGGGACTGACAAAATAACACTTTATTAAACTGCATCCATGGTGACATACCATTTTCAAAATATTAGGGGGGCTAAGACCACATTCCTTTAGAAGAAGAATAATCTCCTATTAAAATAATTTCAAAGGTTCTAGGGGATAATCAATGATCAAACTTAGTATCTTTTAGTGAAACCTTTTCGAAGGCATTAGAAGACAATCAGATTCAAATGTTATCATCTCTTCATGAAACCTTCTCAAAGGCACTATGGGATGATCAAAACAAATTCATATTTAGATCATATTTAAATTTCTTTGGCCCCACCACAACCAAAAGTATGTTGAATATGATATTAACAACATTACATGTAAGAGCTGGTGGCGTGTGGACAATATTTGAAACTAGTTTTTTCCCGCCTAGTTGGGCCCCCTGAGTGCGACTGATAGGATCATGGATCCAATGGAGGTCACTGCAAGTGGTAGTAATTTTGGTGATCTATCCAAGAATTTGGTAGTGGATAGTCCATCCGATGGATGGAAGAAGGCACTTACAAGTGAAAAGACGTGTCCCTCGAAAGGCATGTCAAGCCTCCCTGTTATCTCAGAGGGCAAGGCATTGTGTATCCTAGATGATATGGTGGAGGAAATCATGGAGTCCATGGACCTTATGCTGGTAGGTAAGTTTTGTTATTTCCATCTGGATTCTATCTAGGTGGAAAGCTAAAGGTAGTGTTTCAATCACTACCATGGCTAGAGGCCTATTCCTTTTTAGATTTATGAATAGGGAGGACATGATCGCTACCCTTGCTAGAGGACCCTGGCTGTATGGACCACATTCTCTTGCCTTATGCTCGTGGAAACTAGGATTTGATCCCAACTCAGACCTCAATAAGACTACTCCTGCTTGGGTAAGACTGCCAGGGTTCCCTTTGGAATTTTGGGATGAAAAACTTTTCACAACTATTGGCAATTCTATTGGTCAATATGTCACTTTAGATCATATAACCAGAACAAAGTCTAGATGTGTGTATGCTAGACTTTGTGTAAATCTTGAAATAAATAAGACTTTCCCTATGACCATAGAGCTAAACTCTAAATATGGGACCTAGACTCAGCCAATTACTTATGAAAATGCTACCACTTTCTGCCAAATATGTAAGAGGAAGGGACATCTAATGACACAATGCACAGTGAAACAAAGGGGGAGGAAAGATGATTCCCATAATGTAGGGGAGGAGCAAGTGAACAACAAGTAGGAAATGGAGATTAATATGGAAATTCCTAACAATATAGAAAAAGGAGAGGAAGGGAAAGGAAAGGAGGATATCCCTAGTAGTGCAGGAAAAGTGGTCCCAAAGGAAAATATAGTATTAGATGATAGTCAAAAGGCTAAAAAAAAGGAGATGAGGAGAAGGGAAAGGAGGATATCACTAGTAGTGAGGGAAAATCTATCCCAAAGGAAAATATAGTATTAGATGATAGTCAGAAGGCCATACTTAACATAGTTAACACTTTAGAAAAATAGACTAATATGTCTAAGGAAGGGGCAGGAGGTAACCTTTTGCTAGATAAAGTCAATGAAGATGACAAAGTTCCAAGGGTTGGATAGGAAGAAGTAACACCTAAAAAACACACTAAAGGAGTAGCAAAACCACAGTTAAACATAGACTTTTTCCATGCTCTGGAAGTCAGAGACCAAGTAGGAAACTACTTAGCAATAGGGGTAGTTGGACAATGTGGCAGCAATGAACAAGAGGAATGGGTTATCCCAAAGAAAAATATCTAAAAAGGTAGAAAATATGCAGATGTTGGCACTGAGCCTAAACAAGGGAGGCCAACCCTAAGAGAAACAAGACAAAGAGAGATTGCTAAGGAGATTGCCAGTGGAAAATAGAAAACACTAGAGTCCCAACCCCCCAAACTCTCTAAATGAGAATATTATCTTGGAATTTGAGGGGCTTTAACAGTCCCTTAAAGCAATTTGAGGTTAAAAACTACATTTTAGATAATAAATTAGATATTTTATTACTCCAAGAAGTCAAGATGAATGAGGAGAATTTTGTGAAAATTGCTGACTATATATGGCCTAAGGTGGCTTTTTGTATTAGTCCTACTGAAGGGGCTTTAGGAGGGATTGTCACTATGTGGAATAGTGATAAAATCCAAGGATCTCTTATGGCCCATAATAAGCACTTCCTGATTATAAATTTTTCCATGAATTCCTTGAGCTGGACATCGGCCAATGTATATGGAACGAATAACAAAGCTTTGATCAGCTTCAAGAATAATTCTCAGAATACTAAATGGATGTTAGCTGGAGATTTCAACACTCCTCTATACCCTTCTAAAAAATAGGGTGGAATTATTGATTACTCAGACAGCATGTTCAACTTTGCTGGATTCATCAATGATTGGGATTATTGGACATAGAGCTGTAAAATGAAAATTTCACTTGGACCAATAGAAGAAGAGGAGATCAAATGATTCAGGTTAAATTAGATAGATTTATGATTTCAAGTAACTAGAATTATTATCAAAATATGCAGGCCCAGGCTTTACCTAAAACCATGTCTGACCACTGCTCGATTGTCCTCAATTAGAGAGAACAAGGACATCACAGACCTCCTCCATTCCATTTTGAAGCTATGTGGATCAAACACAAAGGCTTTAGACAAATGGTGGATCAATGGTGGAATATTCCCATTCAAGGTACTCCCATGTTCTAAATAGTGAAGAAACTCTAGCACATTAAGCAAGAAGTTTATGGCTGGAATAAATATAGCTTTGGGCAGGTCTTCCAGTAGAAGAAAAATATAATGGGAAAACTCAAGGCCATACAGCAACTAATAGATCAAGGGGATGACTCTGAGGGAACCTTAGAAGAAGAGAATATCCTATCTTTAGAATTGAAGAATCTTATGGAAAGAGAAGAGGTTTTCTAGAAATAAAAATCTCGTGTTCAGTGGCTCAAAGAGGGGGATAGGAACACTACTTTTTTTCATCTCTCAGCTATGAAACATAGGAAAGCCAACTCAATAACAGAGCTTGTCCTAGATAATGGTGAAATTATTACTGAGGATAATGAAATAGGGGAGCAAGATAGGGCTTTCTTCCAGAACTTACTTATAGAAGAAAACAATAATGATATAATTGATAGATCTATGAATAAATTCATTGATAAAATCCCCTATTTGATAACAGAAGAAGATAATCTAGAAATGTTAAAGCCTATATCCAAGGAAGAAGTTCATGTTGTTTTATTCTCCATCGGTGCTTTTAAAGCCCCGGGTCTGGATGGCTTTCCTCCTATATTCTTTCAGAAATATTGGGAGATTGTAGGAGTAGACCTCACGACTGTTGTTTGAGATTTTTTCAGATCAGGAAAACTTTTGAAACAAGTTAATAATACCTTCATAGTACTTGTTCCTAAAAAATCTCAACCTTTACACCTTGCTGATTTTAGACCCATTAGTCTATGCAACACTATGTATAAGATGTGTACTAAACTGCTAGTCATGAGGATTCAACCCTTGCTTGACAAAATTATTTCTCCTGCTCAAAAAGGTTTCATCCTAGCAGACAGATTCTTGATGCTGTGATCACCACACATGAGACTATTCACTCCATGGATAAGAGTATAATCCCTGGGATGGCCCTCAAGCTTGATATTTCTAAAGCCTATGATAGAGTTTCATGGACTTTTCTATTCCAAGTGATCAGAAAGTTTGGGTTTAATGATAAATTATCTTGCTTATTATGGAATGCGGTCTCATCTGCTAAATTCTTAGATTTGGTCAATGGTGTTCCTAGAGGGTTTTTCTCATTCTCGAGAGGAATTTGTCAAGGAGACCATCTCTCTCTGTATCTATTCATCATTATGGCTGAGGCACTGGGAAGATACATACAAGCTAATATAGTCTCAAAAAAGCTAGTAGGCATCAAACCTGCCTCTTCCCTTCAACCTATGGTGTACAATAGTTTGTAGATGATACCATCTTATTTGGCATCTCATCAGTGATCGAAGCTAGAAGATGGAAGAATATATTAAATTATTATGCCAGAGAATTAGGACAAAGCATAAATTTCTAGAAAAGCAATGTGTACTTCTTCAACACTCCTAATGAGCTTAGACATATGATCATTGATATATTAGAATGTCCTGAAGTTAGCCTACCAGCTACCTACTTAGGTCTCCCACTCTTGGTTAAAGAGGTATCTCCAATTTTTTAGAATGGAATTGTGGAAAGAACACAGAGGAAACTTCTAGGGTGAAAAGGGAAACTACTCAGCAGTGTTGGTAAACTGCAACTTCTTCTAGCTTCATTGCAAGGTATTCCTACTTCATGTCTCTCTTTAAAATTCCTACGTATTTTGCTAAAACGCAGGAACAGATCCAAAGGAAATTTTTATGGATGAGAGTGGAAGATAAACAAAGAATGTCTTTAGTTAGATGGGAAAAAGTGTGTCTTCCAAAATCTCATGGTGGACTGAATATAAGATCCATCAGGAACATGACAAAAGCCCTTCTCTCAAAATTTAGTTGGAACCTAATACATAATAATAGTGAGTGGGGGGAAATAATGTATGCTAAATACATGCATAGCATAGATGAATCCAACTTTATTTAACAGGTGGGATTACCCCAGGGGTCTGTGATATGGAATAAAATGCTAAAAATTAGAAACCTTCTCAAATAGGGAATTAGGTGGAAACTAGGAAATGGACAGTAGATTAAATTCTAGGAAGATACCTGGTTAAGGGACAAGGCTCTCATCTCTCAAGGAAACTATGGAGAAATTGCTGACTTGACTACCCAGTTCTTTGGAGATAGGGTCAGTGATTATATGGAAAATAAAAATGGGACAAGGAGCTAGAAAAACATTTTACATAGTTGTGTGCATAGGCCTGAGCTTCTCCCAAGAGTCAAAGAGATCTAGCAGTGCATTCAGGAGATCAGAATCCCACTCTTCCCTTGGGAGGATGAACAATACTAGTGGCCAGATTAAATGGATTGTTCTCTGTCAAATTTGCTTACAATTTGCTTACTCTTGAAGCTCAGAATAAGGAGGTCTGGAAAAAGGTTTTGAATCATAAAATTTTCCAAAGGTCAACTTGTTTTGGTGGGCTGCTGCCCATAAAAAAATCCTTACTCAAGACAACCTTCAAAAGAGAGGGTTTACTTTGGTTAACAGATGTTTTCTATGTGGTTCAAAAGAGGAATTCGTTTCACACATCTTTATCCACTGTGAGTTTGCCCAGGATTTATGGGGAATAATATTTAACAACTTTGGTATTGAAAAGGTTTATAATTCTAACCTTAAAGAAGCAATTCTCAGTTGGAACTCAACCTTCACACATCCCTAGATTAAGGAATTATGGAAGCAAGCTTTGCCATGTTTGAGTTGGACTTTATGGAAAGAGCGCAATCATAGAATTTTTTGGGACACTGTTAGAAATGCTTCTCAAGTGTTTAACTCCTTTGCTAGGACCATCTTGGAAAGTGTTACAATAGCTCATATTAGTGCTGCAGAGAAACCCCTATCTCAATTTGAAAGACAAATTGTAGACAAATGGAAGGTTTTGAACCTTATCCCTAGGCATGATAATTCCAAAATTATATAGAGACTTCATACTAAATGGATACCACCTAAACCCAATTGGATGAAACTCAACTTTGATGGGGCATCCAAGCTGAGTGGTAAAGCTAGTGGAGGAGGAATTATAAGGAATGAAAAAGGATGGATGCCTGTTGTCTATGCTAGTTGAATTGGTTGCCATAGCAATAACTATGTTGAAGCTATGGCTTTACTATGGGGATTAAAGTTTGCTATATTCCTAGGAATAAGAAATTAGAATATTCAAGGAGAATCTAAGATGGTCATAGATGCTGTTAATAAAGCATCTAATGTTGAAATCTAGCTAAAAGACATAATTACTGATATCCAATTTTTGTTACAAAAGTTTTCTGATGTTGAGATTACCCATACTTATAGAGAAGGCAATAGGTTTGCTGATGCTTGTGCGAACCTTGGCCAACAATTCTCAAGATGGATGGTATGGTGACAAGATGCTCATATTCCCCTAAACATTAGGGAGATCATTCAGAAGGAGATGATAGATCAAGAATGATGCACATTGATGACAAGGATAGCTTTTGAAGGTGGTCTACGTGGAGAAGGCCATTGGGGATCTCAAAAAGTGATAACCTTAGTACTTCCTTACTTATTATTACTAATTCTTTGTATCATGATATGGAGGCATGCAGGTCACATCCTGTAAACCAAAGGGAAATTATTTTCCAGCATGGGAGTAGACGTCACCACGGTAGGGCATTTCATAAAATGAGCCTTTACATCTACATTCAATGCAAACAGAATCGAGGGCTAGCTACTTGTTCGAAGCTGATGGCAAAAATTGGGAATTTCATTGGCTGGGTCTGTAATTACAAAATGGGGGGAGATTGTATTAGAACTGAACCTATCTCTTGCTATGAATTTAAAGACAATCCTTTAATCTGGCATTATTATAAAGAAATAGGTATCAGCGTGTATTTGGAAAGGCTGAATGGTTATGACAGAAATTTGTTTGAGCAGTTTGCGAGATCCTGGTTGAATAGGCGGGTCACTAGGGGTGGTATTAGTTTTGAAATCTCTAAAAAGGTGATTTCCATGGCCACAAGAATGACCATGCAGGGTTTAAATCTCTAAAGGAAAATCAAAATCATGGATATGGCTAGTCACAAACTATTCTTGGGTGAAGGAGAAGAACTCATCCCGTATCAAGGAGGGCTCGAGCACGCCAAACTTTCAGAACCATGAGATGGAGTATGCTTCATTCTCATGAAGTACTTCACTCTTGAGGGGTGCTATACTAGGTTTTATAACTACCACCTTCCTTTGTTAAATCATTTTACATGCAATGCTATTATCAGATTTCCTTTCTACCTGCTTTCCTCATTGGAACACTCTGTCCTGAGGGTGAGGGCCAAAATGTCCAAGAAGCCAGATATAAAACCTATTCCCCTACACCAGGGGCTTATTTTTTGTCTCTACAATTTTCACCATGCCCTTGAGCCAAACAGGAATATCAGAGGTGTTAATGAAGACATTCCCTCAAACCTAGTGTCTGGCGATGCAATTGATGAATCATGGGTTTCCCTTGCTCCTACCAAAACCAATGAAGCCCCATCCTCCACCCCTATTAAGACCCCTGTTAATACCCTTAGCTCCTTTGTGAGCAAAAAGGGAAAGAAGAGGAAGGTTGATGGAGAAGAAGAAAATTTTGAAGAGATTATGGAAGAGACCTACAGGAATCCAGGCAGGGCCACGGGGGGTCAAAGTGGCAAACCTCACAAGCCTTCTAAAATAAGTAAGGAAGGTTTCCCTTTTGGAGTACATAGGTCAGGGCAGATCACTAGCAAACCAGCCCTGAAGGCCAAATTGATTGAGTATTTAGAAAGTGCTTTAGATGAAGCAACCCAAGATGAAGAGTCTGAAGAGCTAGAAATCCAAGAAATTTTGGAGGACACTGAAGGGAAACAGGCTTCTCTGGTTTTTGAGGTCACTGAAGAGTAGGGTGCTGACTCTATGGGAACTACTGACAATAAGGAGAAGATGCATGTTGAGGAACCTAGTGAGGGTACAGAGAATGAAACAGATTGGAAAACTAAAATTGGTGCCTTGAAGGACCGAATTTAGAAGCTAGAAAAGGTATTTTCCAAAGGCCTTCGAAATATAATTCTGTTGAATATGTCTATGTTCGAAGTGGTGGGCAATTCTGGGAATGCAGACAATGTGGAGAATGAGAAACTTAATGATCTTGTTAATTCTATAGTTATGTAGTTTTGACCTATCTATCTCTGGTCTTTTCATTGCTTTTGTTTTACTTTTGACTGTGTTTCTTGGTTGTGCCGTTGTTCTTATGCTGGCATCTTTTGTTTGCCTGCCTTCTTGTCTTTTTTGATTATATAGGGTTCGGCCCCTGGTTTGCCACCTTACTTAATCAAAAACAACATTACATGTGACTGAATGTCTTGATATTCATTTGTTTCCCATTCATTATGAATTCCATTATCACCCACCCATTCATTATCTACTTGTATCATTTATCACTAGCAACACTTTCCTTTACAGAGGATATGAAGTTATCTTGTTTTGATGTTTGAAAGAAGCAGAATCAATTTCCAATGAAGATATTAAACACATTATTGAGATCCATATCAGTAGCAAGGTATTAACAGAATAGTAGTTTTGAAAGGTCACATATTGACTAGGAAATGCATCTCCCTATCAACAAGAGTAGTAGAACCATTTTTTAATTTTCAAATTACCATTTTCCATTATCATGCCTTGTCTCTTGGGAGAAATCCCATAGAAAATTTAAGTATAGGAACTATTGTACCATTGTGTTCCATTTACCATGTTGTTTGAACTACATTGACTTGAGGTTCTTCAAGACTATGTTGGCAACACTCAATTTCTATTGAGGTCAGCTCAGTCACCCCTTTTCCATGTTCTTACCATTTTACAAGTAACCCAAGAAATGCTCTTATCATTTTCCAAACAATTTTTAAGTTTGAATGCTCTCACCATTTTCTAAGCAACATAAGCAACACTCTCACCATTTTTCACACAATCTAAGCCAATCATTGCTTGAGGGCAACTTTGTTTCCACTATAGTCAATTTTATTCTAATCACTTTCTTTATAACATTTTTATTATAACATTTCTTTATTATTGGCCCAAGCTTGATTTTAGACATATTATCGATTCCATTTTGATCTTGGTTCCCTTTGTTCATCCTACACTTTCTATGGGGGGATTTTGATCTAGTTTCAATAATTTTTAAAATTCAGTGTTGAATAATAGTCTATGAACATAATGTGACATTTGATCTGGTAAGTTATCTTTCATTAATTATATTATTTGGTATCACTGATTATAACTGCTTATGGGCAAATCAATATTGTTTTGGTACCCCTAATTATAACTACCTTTGGGAAAATCAATATTATGATGTTGTTTCATAATTATAACCACTTATGAGAAAATTAGGTACATACCTTATTATCATGCATTGTCATATCATCGGGTTATTATTATTATTATTATTATTATTATTATTATTATTATTATTATTATTATTATTATTATTATTATTATTATTATTATTATTATTATTATTTATCTTGTCATTCACCTTTGTTTATGAACTTGTTGTGACCTAGTCAGTTTTCATTACCTTTTAGATGGGTAGAATTACTATGACTTGGGATTATATAGTGTTGAGTTGTGGAGCTAAAAGCTTCAACTCTTTGCAAACAGAAGGAATAGGAAGGTTGCTGAGTTCCAGGAGAACCGACGTCGGCAGTAGGACCGACGTCGGTCGTGACCAGTGCAGAAGGCCACCGGCGACGGCAGGAAGTCGGCCGACGTCGATAGAACCAGACAAGCAGGGACCGACGTCAGTCGCATGTGTGTTCTAAAACTGCTCGTTACACGGACAGTTAGTTAAGTGAACGAAGTGTTTGCATGTAAAGGCCAGTTAGAGTCTTTGGCTGCGAGGATAATTGTCTAAATTAAGAGTCTAAGTTATTGTTTGAGTTAGGGATCTATTTATAGACCCATTGGCATGTATTGTAATTAAGGAATGAGATAGAAAGGAAGGCAAGTAGTTGCTTCCATTGTAAGATCATTGAGTTGCAGGTTGTTGCAAGCTCATAGGAGATCTACATGTGTGAGTATGGTCTATTGAATTACAGGTTGCAGGTTCATGGGAGATCAACTTGAAGTACTTTAGAGTGCTTGGTAAACTGGCAGGGTTATTACTGACTAGTTGGAGAGGTGAACACCAATTCTGTTTGTGAGTTGGTTGTTGGGACCGTTTTTTGTGTAGGAGAGTGTTGTGTGAGAAGAATTACTGTACACTTGAGGTGTGGCAAACCTCTGTAAGGTGAAAGAGTGTGGCGACTCTTTGTTGTATTGTTTTTTGTAAAGTGTTAATACAAGATAGTGTATTGTCTCTCATATTTTGTGCTATTGGTGAATTCTAGTCACTTGTGCTTCTGGTTATTTTCGCATATTTAATTGTTTATATTTGGTAATCATACTGTGCTCTTTCTAAGAAGCAAGATCCAACAAGAGGAATCTGAATAGGTGTGTTTGTTCTTAGACTTCCCTGACAAGTGGTATTAGAGCTTTTGGTTGGGATACTAACAGATTGGATTAGATCTGGTTAGTGTGTTTTGATTACAGGTTACTCACAAGGTTTCTGTTTGAGTGGGAGTTGAGCAATGACAGAAGACAGTAAGCTACGGATGGAAAATTTTAATGGCAAGAACTACCAATTGTGGAGGATGCAGATTAAAGATTATCTGTATCAAAAAGATTTGTACTTATCGTTGGGAGGGGTTAACTGCAAACCCTCGGATATGAAAGATGAAGAATGGGAGGTTCTTGATCGGAAGGCTCTGGGATCTATTAGATTGATTCTCGCATCATCTGTGATTTCTAGCTTATCACAGTGTAAGACAACGATGGAGTTGATGGAATCTTTGGAAAATTTATATGAAAAACCCTCAGCTTCTAATAAGGTATTTCTTATGAAGTGTTTATTTAATTTGCAAATGTTGGAAGGTGGATCTGTTCATAGCCATCTTAGTGATTTCCATGGTTTGGTAAACCAGTTAAGTTCAGTCAATATTGTATTTGATGATGAAATTAGAGCTCTCTTAATCTTGTGTTCAGTACCTGAAAGTGGGGAAGGTTTGGTAATGGCAGTTTCTAATATTGTGTCTCCTTCAAAAGTCTTAAAAGTGGATGATGTTGTGAGTGTGATCTTGAATGAAGAGATACGCAGGAATAGCACAGGTGAATCATCAGGAAATGCTTTGAGTGTTGAAGGTAGAGGAAGGCAAAGAGAAAATATAGAGCATGGGAGATCAAGGTCCAAGACAGGCAGAAGATCCAAGTCCAGGTATGGCAGAATAACCTGCTGGAAGTGTGGAAAGCAAGGGCACTTAAAGAGAGATTGCAGATCAGGTGAAGATCAACATGAAGAACATGAAGAAGAAGCAGATGTTGCAGCTTATGCAGCACGAGATGCTCTGGTATGTTCTTTGGATAAAGTAGAATATTGGGTTTCATATTTTGGTGCCTCTTTTCATGCATCCCCACATAGGGAATTTTTTCATGAGTATGTCCAGGGAGATTTTGGATAAATTTATGTAGGGGATGGTAAGCCTTGTCAGATTGTTGGCAAAGGGAAAGTGAAGCTGAAACTGCAGACAGGTAACACATGGGTGTTAAAAGAAGTCATGCATGTCCCAGTTCTAGAGCAGAATTTAATTTCTGTTAGAAGTTTGGGTGATGAGGGTTGCACAGTAACTCTCACAGAGGACTCTTGGAAGGTTACCAAGGGTACACTTGTTGTAGCTAGAGGTAAGAAAGTAGGTACGCTTTATCTATCTACTTGTACTACTGATTCTCTTTCTGGGTTTTCTACTTCAGCTGTAGATTCAGATATGTGGCTTGATAGGCTTGGTCACATAGATAAGAAGGAGATGCTTGTTCTTGAGTCAAAGGATATGCTTTCAGATTTGGAAGGTATGGATCGTGGTTTCTGTATGCAGAATAAGAAGGTAACATTTCTTGAGGAATTCGATGTTAGTGACAAGAACAAGAAAGCTTTGGTTTTCAAGGAGAAGGTGACGGACAGAGTTCAGCATAAGATGCAGAAGAATTCTGAGCAAAGCAAGGGTGATTTGGACAAGGATTTGATCCAAAAAGAGCTCGCAGGAAAAGGTCAGGTCTCACAAGAAAAACACAGAGACCGACGTCAGCTATGTGTAGACCGACGTCGGTGACTCAGGGCGGAGAACTACCAGCGTCGGCCAGGGGAAACCGACGTCGGCAAGGTGGCAGTCGTAGGGAACTGACTTCGATCGTTTGCAAACTGAGATGTGACTGGCACCGATTACTGAGATGAATTTTGGGTGGACAACAAGCTGTCAAGGAGTCTCAAGCACCCATATGGAGGACTGAAGGTGTAAGTAAGTTCTTAAATTCATCATTTCCCTTCTTTACACTACTTGTTGCTCACTTATGGCATAGGACCAGGAAGTTATTGAAGAAGCAGAATAGGTAGATCTAGGAAACAGTGGGAGCTAGGCATGGATGAGGATGTGATTCCTTGGAGGAGAACCAAACAAGTGTTTTGGGTAGAGTGGCCAGCTGGAAGTAAGCACTGAGAGACAAATGGATGTTCAGGATAAAGAAGAGTGGAAATGGATACATGAGATGGAAGATTAGGGTATATGGTCTTGTATTAGCTGCAGGGCATTGGAGGTTTGATCATTGTGTTTCTCTTTACCAGGTTGGATAATATTAGCTACATTATCCTATTTCTGTATGATGTGCTTGTTGCAGGGTTACATATACAGGTATTGCTGAACTAAAGGTAAAGCTAGTTCAGGTGTTTGTCATGGAGAATCTAGGAGCGGCAAGATTCTTTGGCATGAGTGTGTTCTAGAGACATGGTAGGTCATATGTTGACTTTGTTTCAGGATGATTGTGTGAAACCGGTTAGCACGCCGATGGTTGGACAATTCTATGAATAGGTGTCTTGATTCACATAACGATGTTGAGTGCATGGTATGTACTAAACCTGAGTTTTCCCAAGCAGTGGGAGTTGTCACAAGTTGGAGCCAATCTGGGAGAGAACCATTGGAGGACAGTTTAGTGGATTCTTACAGGGACTAGCAGCAGGTGCACATGCTATGTAGGTTCAGGTTATTTTCTACATGGTTTGTAGATGTGGATGTGGTAGGTGATTTGGATGACAGGTTTTGCACTACAGGTTTGTGGTGGTTGGTCTTCAAGAGTGATCTTGAGGAGGGATACAAAGCCAAGGGAACAAACTAGACTAAGTACAGGTACAGGTACAGGTTGCAGCTATTTATCTCCAAGTGGGAGATTGTTGAGTTATGGAGCTAAAAGCTTTAACTCTTTGCAAACAGAAGGAACAGGAAGGTTGTTGAGTTCCAGGAGAACCGGCGTCGGCAGCAGGACCGACGTTGGTCGTGACCAGTACAGAAGGCCACCGGCAACTGCAGGAAGTCAGCCGACGTCGGTAGAACCAGACAAGCAGGGACCGACGTCGGTCCCCTGTGTGTTCCAAAACTGCTCGTTACACGGATAGTTAGTTAAGTGAATGAAGTGTTTGCATGTAAAGGCCAGTTAGAGTCTTTGGCTGTGAGGAGAATTGTCTAAATTAAGAGTCTAAGTTATTGTTTAAGTTAGGGATCTATTTATAGACCCATTGGCATGTATTGTAATTAAGGAATGAGATAGAAAGGAAGGCAAGTAGTTGCTTCCATTGTAAGATCATTGAGTTGCAGGTTGTTGCAAGTTCATAGGAGATCTACATGTGTGAGTCTAGTCTATTGAATTGCAGGTTGCAGGTTCATGGGAGATCAACTTGAAGAACTTTAGAGTGCTTGGTGAACTGGCAGGGTTATTACTGACTAGTTGGAGAGGTGAACACCAATTCTATTTGTGATTTGGTTGTTGGGACCATTTTTTGTGTAGGAGAGTGTTGTGTGAGAAGAATTACTGTACACTTGAGGTGTGGCAAACCTCTGTAAGGTGAAAGAGTGTGACGGCTCTTTGTTGTATTCTTTTCTGTAAAGTGTTAATACAAGATAGTGTATTGTCTCTCATATTCTGTGCTATTGGTGAATTCTAGTCACTTGTGCATCTGGTTATTTTTGTATATTTAATTGCTTATATTTGGTAATCATACTGTGCTCTTTCTGAGGAGCAAGATCCAACAAGAGGAATTAGAACAGGTGTGTTTGTTCTTGGACTTCCCTGACATATAGGCCATGCTTGATTCATGTTGAGGTCAATTTAGTCCATCTTATCATACACTTTCACCATGTTGCGAGCATTTTAAGTTGGTGCACACTCACCATTTCATGAGCTAGACCATTTTGTATCTCTTAATCCTTGATCGAGTTGAGATACTTAGAAAATTCAAAAATTATTTGTAAAACTTTCAAAAACCTCAAAAATATTCTGTGTGTTTATTTAATTGTTATTTGTTGTCTGGTCTTTTGTTTTCCTATTTGGTCTTGCTTCTTTGTTTTATTTTCCAAATACATCTTGATGGTCCACATAGATCTCGATTATTCATATCTTGATCTCATGTTGTTAAGATGTCTTATTTTATTTTATTTTGTCTTTGTTGTTTTATTTAAATATACATAGTTTTAACTCTAGTTTTGGTCATTATTTTAACATTATCCTTAGTTATAGGTATTCACATTTGAACTAAATCAACACAATTTAAATATTATGTCATTCTAAGTTATTCATACTTATGATGTCTGATTTATTTTACTATATCAAGAGCTTTATGCTTAGGTTTCAAAGTCTTAACATCAACATCACTCTGATGAATGATTCTCAAGAATACTTTGCATAATATAGGCTCCTGGTATGAAAATAGGCATCTAAGTAACATGTATTTTAGCACTCAACTTTATGCTTAGATGTTCATATCTTCACATACATTATGAGTCTAATCAATTCTTGATCAATTTTCATCATTCATCTTTCCATTCTCTCCCAAACTTGGGTGAACTACATTGGACTGAAGTTCATGTTGGAATATGAGTCCATAGAACTATGTAGAGAACATCCACTTGTATTGTACATATGGAGTTAGCTCAACCATTCTCATTATTATTTTCATCTCTCTCATAAATTTTTGCATTATCATATGCTAGGTTTATGTGGTTTTCTAGGCCATTACACCATCACATGTACGTTTGTGCCCACTTACTTTAACTTATTTATTGGATTATATCCTTGAGTTATTTTTGCTTACTAATTACCCATGTTAGGGCACAATATCTAAACAATTTCAAAATGAAATCATCTCTACAGGGGTAAACCATTATTTATTCTTTATTAGTGATCAAAATTAGCCCTATTGGGGCATACATATCTTATCATGATCAAATCTACTCTACTAAAGCACTTATTATTATCTTCTCCTTCGAGGACCCATTCTAGTGGTTCTTCCCTTATTGAATCAGAATGTTCTATCTTTTCCTATAATTCCAAGCTCTTTATATTAATGCCCATGATGACAATATTTAATGTGCAACTTGTCTTAGGATTGATCAATGTCATAAGCACATAGCGTGTACTCTCAAATTGGGTATGTTTAAAGTGTGTACCTTACATTTATGAATTGTATCTTTCCCATTCACCTCATCTGTAGGGCATGTTTTACCTCTAATTATATTTTGATAATTTATGGTAATAACATATGCAAGCATTAGCTCATCTAGATCTGATTTATTCCATGTGTTAATTTCCCACTTTCTTTCTCTTTTCAAGAGTCCATCCTTCTCTTTTGTCCTAGTATATCCTGTCAAGGGAGCATCATGGGTTTATTCCAATTTTTTTCTTGACAATTATTTTATTTGAAAATATTTTGCTTCACATGAATGTCTCATTGCACCTTCTCAAATAGGGGTAAAATGTAGACATCCAATTCTTAACGCCGTTTGTCTTGAAATTATCAATCTTACTCGAATTGCAATCAAATGCATATTTTAGGTTAAATTCTATAAAACATACTAAATGGTTCAAGCTTGTCATTTAAAAGCATAATTTTAGGCTAATATATTCCTAAATGGGGCAATGCATTTTATTTGATACCTAACTTTGATTAATTCATTTTGAGTCAAAATGATGGTTTGTCCTTTTTGTGCTCTAGATCACTCTTTTCTTCTAATTCATTAGTACACGTCACATACCTTTGTTATTTTGTGTTGGAAACATCCTAAATAGAAATACATTTCTAATACATCTAACATCACCTTCCAATTCTTCCCAAGTTAAATTATGACATAGTAATATGACTTTTTAACCTTTTTGATTCATTGAGGGCCAATTTCCAAATAGTTGCACAAATGTTTATTAACCTTGTTTAAGGATAATTGATCCAAATCAAGAGCTTAAGCATATTTTCCATGAGAGTTATTGAATATTTATTTTTGTAAATTGATTTGTATTAGCTGCATCATCAAATGACATCATCCTATCAAGTGGCATCCATAAGCAATAAATGCATAAAATATCAAGATTATGGGTCTCGCATGCCTCATTAAAACTCTCCATGCCTCTTAAATGCCCCTCTATCACAAATATTTATGTGGGATATTAATAGATTTAATTATATAACTATATTAATTCATGGCCACACATCTCAATCTTGAGATGGATAGTCATGGTTGAACATGATCAGTCTCAAAAATATATAAATGGAAAGGCCGTGAACATCATTTTCAATCTTGATTTGTGCAAAGTTATAATGTTGAATTGTATCCATAATCCTTTGAATTTGATCATTTATTTTATTTTCAAAGTTGATTTATAGGTTAGTTTACTGATTCCAAATCATGGGCCTAGGTTTTACAAGCTCTTGAGACATTTGAGAAGTTGGCCACAACTGTTATTGAAGACAAGAACTATTGATTAAGGGAGAACATGATTTTGAGCTACATTTGTATGGTAAATCCACTTGGTAAGGTAATATGCCATTGATTTCTTTCAATTATTTCTTACTGTTATTTGTAATTCCTGCATGAATAGATAGGCTTAATTTGGTTTACTCTTATGCTTTTTTTTTTATTTATTGGTCTAATGTTTGACAAATCAGGTTATGTAATCTTCTCTACAATACCTTTCATAGAAAACCTCCTAATGCTTAAAAAACTAATAAGGTATACAAGTGGGTAGATTGTCACACTCATTCAACTTACCCCAAAGCTAACTATTAATAATATTTTTGAAGCAAAATTAAGTCTCGTTGAAAGCTCAACTAATCCCAAGGACAACTTGTCAATTTATATTCTCGATACAAATTCATAAATTTTAAAATTATTATAGGAAGGTTTAAATTAGTTAAATTACACTCTAGTAAAATAATTAATTAATTTCTACTTTCAAAAAAATTTAAAAAAAAATAATTAACTTCATATGTGAATAAATTTACCATAATAGGAAATATAATTCACCCAATAACTAAATTATATTACTTATAATTAAATAAAATTACCACAACAAATTATAACTCATCATGGAAAATATTTCAACATGTAATAAATTATTTATTACAACTGACCAAACATTATAATAATAATTCCAATATTTAAAATAACTAAATAATTATCATTTAAAATAGCTAAATGACTAGGAATTAACTTTTACCCATGGGGAAAAAATAACA
This sequence comes from Torreya grandis, assembly GCA_037957365.1. Taxonomy (NCBI): domain Eukaryota; kingdom Viridiplantae; phylum Streptophyta; class Pinopsida; order Cupressales; family Taxaceae; genus Torreya; species Torreya grandis. The sequence goes on along the minus strand of JARHVA010003632.1, from coordinate 1,664,085 downwards.
CTATGAAAGAATAAAAGACACATACATTACAAACTATTAAAGCCCTTCTAAAACATGGAAAATACATTCACACATCACAAAAAAAAATAAGGTGTTATAATTAACCTAAGCATATCCATGTTTAAAAGAGGCACCATTGGTCAATCTCCTATTTCAATACTCTTAAGAAGATTATCAAAGCATAGTCCTCCTAAAAGAAAATAAAATATGAAGCAACCCAATAAAGAGTAATGAGAATTAAATATGTATTTTAATTTTACTAAAACTATGAGATAAAAATAAAAATTTAAAAGACTCTCCATTTCCATGGTTGATAGGAGTTACAAATTCATGTAAGTCTATAACCAAACACTATTTACAAGTGTAACTATTATTTATTTAGATAAAACAATGTAAATAAATTTGAGAAGACATTTTACATATTCAACAATATCAAGAAAATTATTTAATAAAATTATTATGGTAAAGATCCATAGTGCTTGTAAAATATGTTAAAATAATATATTTTCCATAATTGCCAATACACCAAGTGTGGCCTTATTAATTAATAATTTTACATAGAGCAAGGCTAATCTCAATGATTTAAAGGATTTTCTTAAAAGTTTAATCATGTCAATGATGTATGAAAATACATGTAGGCTATATTTGACTAACCCCATATATATCTTAATCTCTTACCAACACTACTTATGCATTAATATGAGCCACACAAAATTACCAGGGTAAAAAAATAATTGGAACATAAGGAGTTTGAAAATGATAAGGATAAGATACATGAATACTCCTATAACTCGCCACTCTCTTTACTTAGCCTCCCTTCTTCCCCGGGCAAGGCATCCTCCTTCACAGATCCTCATCCTTCATACCATGGCTTCATTGTTTAAATACAGGTCTATATCATTTTATCCCCACTTTGCTCTTGTCTAAAAATAAAATCTATAGATCCCTATTGCACTTATTGAGAAGGGGAGGAATAATTATAAAATTTGCACTCATTTGGAGATTTTAAATAAATAAATATATTTTATTTCAAACTTTTGAGTACCAAGAGAATGGTACTCTCCCCCAAAATCAAATCAAAATGATCCTCTCCCAAGGCCTAGAAAAAAAATTAAATTACTATTTTCTAATTATTCTAACTGAGGCATGATAAAAAAGAGGCAATAACCTAAATTATTCTAATCTATTTTTTTACCAACTCCTCTAAATTAAAATATTTCCAATTTAATTAACCTCCCTCAAAATGTGCTCTACCCATAGTTTTTCCTATACCCTAGAAAACTTTTGTAAACCTGTTTAATTTATTATGTTTCTACCCAAAATCCCTGTCTTTTGAAGAAATGTGCCCACAATAGATAATAACAAAATTATCTAAGAAAAGGTGTGCTCCATAATATTTAACATGAAAATTTCCTTATTATTATTATTTTTAAATTACTATTATTATTATTTACTAAGTAAGATTATTATTAAATCATGACAACACTATTTTATTTCAAAGTATACATAATCCCACGAATTAAATCTTAAGTTGGAGATGAGGAAGTTATGTAAGGTTAGATCATCATGAACTAATATTTTTGTCATTAAAATAATATGCCTTAATTATCAATCATATAACATCACATGACCCTAATTCTTTCGAAGGGTGGGAGAAAATATAAAACCTTTTTATTTATTGAAGGTAAAGTTTGAAACTCATGTCATTGACCATATTAGAAAAACATCACATAAACCACAAGTTGTTAATCACGCTTTTGTGATCAAAAATATATCTCACACTAGCCCTTATGCATGCCATAATTAGGTTTAAGGGGTCTATTCTTAAACATGCACACACACATAAAGTTAAATAAGTCGAAGATATGGATGATATCCCATAAAATCCTTTTATCATAAGGTGGGACATTACACAACCAACTGCCTAGACATTCCATCTTAAAACTAGAGGATTTAATCAATACTTTAATGAAGTAATTCCACATGTTGACCTTCCTAAAAATTACCTTATCCATTTTAGTAATGCCAATAAACTCCCTAACAAATCTGCACACACATTCTTCAAATGGTGAAAGTATATATTCCATAAAATTGACCATAACATGAATGGTGATACTCTTTTAAAACTATTTTTTACCACTCATAAAGCTTTTCTTCAATACAAAGTTCAAATTTTTTCCCATAAAACATTAGAAGAGGCCTTAGACCCAACAAAAAGGCAAGACTTTCTTATGAATTAATTTGAACCACTTCAAACAACTAATATGGAACATTTCCAATCATTTTCTCATAACATTTATTCATATAATCCTCCCAAACCTCTAAATGTAGCATCCAATTTTAAACCAACCCACCTTTCTTTGAATCTATAACAAATTAAGAAGAAATTTCCACCCTCTAAACCCATGAGCTTTAATACTTCCAAACCTCCTCCAAAATTGTACAATCCTAATAAGTATTGTTAGTTGCATGTTACTATAGGTCATTATCATTAGTATTGTTGTGATCTTCATTGATTCCATCTTACTTCCCTACTTGGTCCACATTTCAATCTTGATACTCTAACAAAAAAAAACATTATCAAGACTATCTTTAAGCCTCTCAAATCCAATCTAAAGAATCATAATCACATCAACATTACTTATCTTATGATTAAAAATAATTACCCCAAACCTCCACCTCATCTATTAATATTTTCCAAACCAAAGTTTATCCTTCTTCTTATACAAATAAGGAAAAGATAGCCAATATGAACAAATTCAATTGGGGAGTTTCATTTGTCAATCCTCAACCTCTTAGGTCACAAGAACTAAATGAACACCTAGTTCAAATTCCTACTCCAAAGCGCATCATACATTGTTCTCCTTTGCCTTATAGACCTCTTCATACCTCTCTTAAAAATCCTATTTCAATTTCAACACCTTTCAAATCTAACAAACCAACATATTTACCTAACTCCAAATGCACCTACAAACTCAATGAAAATTATTTTAATGGTTTAATTTCATGTCACTCTATATTAGATGTTGGGGAATATTTCAATGCCCATAAATATATCACTTCAAACTTTGGTGAATCTTATGATGCCAATCCATACATCCAATTACCCATTAGGGCATCTTAGGATGCCCACTCTTATTCTACATTGCATAATAACAAACAAATTCAGCTTCAAGAAACATTCTAAGAGACATAGGATTTTATTTCACATATTTGATATAGATGTTAGCATATATTTTATTTATTATTTTTGTCTCATTTTTCTATATTTTTTTGAACTTTGTTTCATTCAAACACATTTTACTAACCTAATTGTTTCCTTTGGGCTCTTTGGTTAAATTATTACACATTACATTTGAAATTTGTTTTCATTTTGGTTCTTAGATATCTCTTTCATTTTTACCCTTTATACCATTCTTTTCCTTAGTATATTTATGATTATTTTTCCCCTCATTTAAAATTTATTTCATTGGTGTTCACCTTATGAATTTTAGTATAAGAACAGGGATAGGACCATGGTATCCTCACAAATTTCCACATCAGAACATATTTAAATTACCTTACCCTTATTTTTGGATGACTAACACATTTTTTGGTGCTTTTTTTAGATCCCTTGTAGGTATAAGGCTTCTTAGTGACATGATTCTCATAGCATAATTTCATCCCTTTCATAGCACTATTTTACCTCCTTTTGATCAAATACAAGCGTATTCATCATTGTATCACTTTTTAAATGGATAGATCTCTTATGATCCCCATCTTTCCCTTAATTAATTTCATTTGAGGCACACATAGGTCAATTTTGAGATTGCACACTTGTGGGCAAGTCCAAGAATCTTTATACACCTTAGTCTTTCGGTCCTTTTCTCTAGCTACCAAGTGTAAGATCTCTTGTAGTCATCAACTTTTTCACTTGTGATTTGTTCTCTAAATCCATATGGTGGGGGAATATAAAAATCCAAAAGAGTTAAAAATTAAATCATAAAATAAATAAAATTAAATGGTTAAAAAAGACAAAAACAATCTTAAAAGTTAGATCCACCAAAATATGTGACCTATATTTGGCACATATCATATTGTAGTAGAAGTTCAATATCCATAACTGGCCTCATAATAGATATAAGATCCATTCTAGTGTGATAGGTCAGTAGACTAGGACAAGAGGTCTCAATATCTCATATATCTTCTAGTGTCATCTACTTTCTCACACAAGTACACAATATTCACAATAGACCAATGGATCTTTAAGGGGTCCTAAGGAATGGGGAAGATGTTGTGAGAAGGTAGGTTAATTTTAATTTTCATGCATAAAACATTCATGGGATTATTTATGTACTTCACTTGTTAACACAAACTTTATGTTAATTAGTCAAAGTATCCTAAGTCATTCTTGTCAATAGTTCTTAGCCTTTCTCACTTGCCTAGTCTATCTCATTCTTGCTCAGAATGTTCACATCACCCTAGTGGTGCCTCATTTTCTTTATTTATAACATATTTTATTGATATTCCCATTGTTAGATATTTATTTTAGCTGATCACATCCTTGATCACATTTTCCTTATTACATCTCTTTGGATTAGTGTGTGAGTTACATTGTAAGGCCTTGGATAAGACTATATATTTTCCACAAACGCCCTTACAACATTTACTTAACATTCATTCTCATTATCATACTAGACATCTCATTAGATGGTTGTGTTTTCTTACATTGTATCTTAGAACAAACATTAACCTTATGTTTTCATCCTTTAGAGATTTTGATTTTAATCTATCCATCATGTTCTTATTTGATTCTCATGGACTTCACTTATCTTATATATGGCATTTTACATACATGTATTTATTTATATATGAATTCACATCATTATATTGCATCCCAATTTAAGTTTTATTTTTAGTCATTTGTGATTTATTTATGTTTGATTCCAGATGATTATCTTACATGGGTTTACTTTCTACTTGCTTACATATCTTTGTTAGAGTTTTTATGCATTGATCTTTCTTTTATCATTCATGTTTTACATGATTCCCAGTGTTATTTAGTATGTTCTACATTCCTTTTTATCATTTCTATTTTACATGCTTCCTAATATGATTTATTGTGTTCTACAATAATTTGTCATCATTTTGTCATTTACGTGTTTGATCTTTTGGTTTCAACCTTGTCTTAATAGTCTGAATTTGCCAATTTTTATAATTAATTTAGTGATGATTTTACCATCCTATGTACACATGCATTGCTTCTATTGTTAGTCCTATATCCCTAGGGTTGATCAAATGTAGGTATTGCACCCTCCATGATCAAGACTAGGATGTTTGTATGCAATCATTCAGTAGAAAGGTAAGTTAATCATTTCATTTTAGTATTAATTTCAATATTTATTTTTATTTAGATTATTTTCATATGTTTCCATGTTTTTTTATTGAATCACCATCATATATTACACTCACGTGACATGTGATAAGCTTTGGGTAGGGAATATATATACACAATATTTTTATTAACTTTACCACTTACTAACCCTTCTTTTCTTGTAGGAACCCCTCAATTCTCAATATATTTTAGTGCATGCCTTAAAGGGTACATTAGTAAAGGGGTGGACAGACCATTCATTCTTCACTGGATTGTTCTCCCTAATACTACAAACTTGATATCTACAAAACCTTCACCTATATACTTTCCTAGATCTTTCCTTCTCTCTTGCATGGTCTTCCAAATAATTCACCACATTAATTAGTCTAATACTAGGCTTAAAACCCGTTTTGAAAGTTTACATTACACTATCATCTTGGGTTAACCCTATTATCAAATTATTAAAAACAATTATTGGTCTAGGTTAGCTATACCCAACCCAGACTGTGACCTAACTTGCTTTTATCAATTAATAATATAGAGTCAATTGTCTTGATGCTATCATCCAAACATTTGAAAGCATTTAGGGTTATATTGAACTATATATAAACATCCATTTCTATCATTTTAAAATAATAAAAGAATAAAAAGAATATATTTTTCATCTACTTATCCACCATTCTAGTTGAGGATCATTGCTTAGGATTTTAATACTTTATTTGGAGATACAGATCTTATCTTGTAGAGAAGTATTTTATATGCATAGAGAAGTTGTGTATCCTACAACATACTTATCCTTTTTATCCTTAAATATCACAACAACCTCTTGTAAAGGACCTTGGCCAAGGGAGAGATTGAGGCTTGATGAGTTCATCTTTAAAGGTAAGTATTCTTAACTTTTTTTTTTTTTTTTTTTTGTAAGAGTAGATAGTCTTGCATTTTTACTTCCCTTCCAAGCATTAGGATGTCCTATACATTGATTTGAGTATAGATATTTCATGCATGTTTATTTTTTATATTTATTACCCCCACTTTGTGCCACAAGATTTTTTGAGTAAAAGATTATATTCTACTTTACATGTCATTTATTTAGTGAATATGAAACCATAGGACCTAAATAGAGTTATTACATGGTATTACTTTATCGAAGGATTTGTAACCTTCTCTAGTGATGCTATTATGGTAAGATATCCCTTAATTATGTATATAAAATCCATCCTGATCATGACACTGAATATCTCATGTATCAACAATCAGAAGTGTAAGTAGGATTTATGTTATCCAATCTAGGTTTAACTTAGTGGATATGAAAACATAGGACCTAGATATTATTATTATATGGTGTTACTTGACTGGAGGCTTTGGAACCCTATATAGTGATGTTATTATGGTAATATACCTCTTGGTTAGGTCTAACAAATCCATCCTAGTCATGACCCTAAATATCTAATGTATCAACAATCAGAAATGTAAGTAGGATTTATTAATATGTTAGTTGAATTTTATTTTGTATACAATATCAACATAATTTAAAATTTGTTTACAATCTATCACTCTAATCATAAATCTATGAAATTTTAAAAACTTTTTGGACTAGACATGTACACATGAAATTCATGGATAAGATCCTCCACTTTTATGACATTTTGAAATGTGCTAACGATTTTTTAAGTAAGATTTATTTTATGTGCCATGTTGTGGATTAGATTCATATATAGGTAAAATGTTGTTTATAGATGAACAAACATACTAATTTTGTTTCATTTTATTATTTGTGTTATTCACAACAACACACACTAACTTGGTACCTATATCATAATAATTCATCCCAACAATATCTATCAAATTAGAAATAACCAATTTATGAAGGATCTCATCATTAAAATTTTCCTTTATGTTACTTAAATGTAATAGGTGAGGTTTCCTTGAATGGTTCTTAATTGTATAAACATGTAGTTAATCCCATGATGTGTTGTCAATTACTATTACCTCAACAATGGACAATGAGATAAACCTTACTACTTTTAATTTTTCTTTCAAATCCTCATTATAAATCATCAAGAGGAATTTTTACATCTCCTAAGCATTGGTATCTAACCAAGGTGATTACAGAATGTTATGCAATATAATATGCTTAAATAAAATCTTATGATCTAAAAAATCAGAGATTAGTCTACCTTTTCCAAACTATGATATAAATTAGAAAACTATGTATTTTTTCCAAGTAAATTAGACTAAGTAACCTTTTGGAACTAAGATTTAATTGTTCCTCCTTTCTTAGAGAGGTATCATTTATGTTTCAAATGATTTTCATACTCTGTTGTGTAAAATTGATGCATGCATTATTTTATATTTGTCCATCTCACAGTTCTTTTGATTTGTCCATCTTTGTCTTTTACCAACTCATATATTTTGTGACAACATTTCTCAATTATGTCCAAATTGATTTGTATTTTATGGTCCTTTCTAACTTTCCAACTACATATTATAAATTTTCATTTTTTGGTGTTTCATTACTATTTTCCTACTATACATGTGCAATGAAGGGATGCTTATTTTCCCAATCAAACTTAAATGATCTTATAATTTTCCATGTAATTCTCTTCTTTGTATACATTTTTTTGTCCTTTTTAAAACCAAATATTGTGTTCACTGAGTCAAAATATCATCTGATGGTGTTGGGTAATCATCATTGACACCTATGAGGATTTAGTCTAGTGTTATTTTCCTTGAATTCAATGATGACTTTTCATACTAAGGAACATATTCTAGTAAAGACAAATATTCAAAAGGGTTATTAGTGGGTTCTATTTGCAAAATGAAACATTCATAAAGATCTTGTAATTATTATTAATAATTGGTCCTTAAGATGAAATTATAAATAATTAATGATATAGTAAATCATATAATATTTAGTAACTATGTTTGGAATATGATACCCAATGATGTATTCTAGTGGATGCATAGCTTTGATATTATTATCATTGGGTTCTACATGCAAAATGGTTGTACAATAATTATTAATAATCTTTGTAACAAAATTACAAATAAATAAAAAAATCAAAAATCAAAAGTGAAGGCATATCTTTGATTGGAGGCATATCTTTGATTGAAGGCATATGTTTGGAATTTCATAGCCAGTACATATCTAAGTGGAGGCATACCTTTGATACTATTATTAATAATTTCTACAAACAAAATGGTTGTAGACATTATTTATTATTGAAACTTAAAAGGAATGAATAAATAATAATAATGCATAATTTAATATTTATACATGTGTTTTCCCTTTGGCTAAAATAAGATAAGAGGTTATCATATTTTTGTAAATTTATTTACCAGCTTACCATTCCCATCATAAGCCACCAAATTAGCATTGCATATAAATGATGTCTAGCTATTATCTCGTAAGAACTGGTTGTTGGCACCAATCAACCAATAGATGGTTATTGTATCTTGACAGGTGTATGCTATCACCTGATACCTAAACTATAATGGTGTCACCTAACAATTTATTATTTTCATCTAATCATTGTATGCTGTTTCCTAAATACTAGTTATTGTGCCTAGTAGTAAATGGTGTCTCCCAAAAATTGGTAGTTAATTATAGCTACATGACAATAGATGTAGTTGCATAATAGGTAGATATAGTTTCATAATAGTTGTTTGTAGTCACATAATATCTGATTTTAGATATCCTACACTTTTGTTTAGTCATTTGATACCTTATTAATGTCACCCAATAGTCATCTCAAGTTACGGTCACCCAACAACTGCTTGTGGTGTACATGAGACTAGTTATGATCATTTGGCAATTGCTCATGTACTTCAAATTAAAAAGTATTATATATAATATATACTAGATAATGCCCCCAAATTAGATTTTTTTATTGAGAAAATGTATATATAAGATTAAATTTATTTTAATGAGTAATCATGCTAACCCTTAAATTTAAATTCAACTGTAAAATTTAAGTGATCTTGCATTGTCCGGTACCCCAAAAAATCAATAAATGATAACTTTGAAAAATAAAATACTTGTGAATTAACAAAAAATTACCACCTAAAAAATACCTATTTTTTCTTAGTGTTTACTTCATTAAGGTCTTATTATAGGTATAAAGGTAGTTCAGTTAGGGGTTGTGCAGCCTCAGTGCCCATTCTGTAGGTATTGAGGACTATCATGCAACTTTTCTAATTTTGTTCTGATATCCAAAGTTCCTAGATTTGGATACATGATTTCTTCAAGAATTTTTGGCTAGACCCTTTAAGTCGGTTTCACATACTCCTGGGATATATCCCACAAATGTCCTCTCAATTCACATAAGTCTAGCATGCTTTTAGAGTGGAAATTTTATTTTTGTTATATAAAGAAATGAATTAATCTTTATTATCCAATGTTTTTACTGGAATTTACATTTTTATATATAATAAGGCTATTATTATTTTTAATGTGCCCTATAGATACAAGTTCAAAGTAGCAATGTAGTTATGGAGTTGGATCACCTAAATAGATATTTTGCCACTAAGGAGATGCCTGCTATAATGTTTCTCTTGTTATGCCCTCTTCCCCTTGGAGCACACCATTAAGAGGTGGAAATGGCCCTCATTGAGGAGGAATTAATTGTAATCAGTCTTGAAGACATTATCACATCCATGTTATTGACTCAAAATAGTGACACCACTCTCCTCCCTCGATCCATAGTAGAGGTTGGGGATATTTTCTTCCTCATCCTCCACATACTCAAGGATGAGGCTCACTGACTCATGCAGACTAATTTTTATGGATTTCCTTGTGTAGGAGTTCTTAGGGTGGAAATAAATTATGACCGATTAAAGGCTTCCCCAAGATTACATTACCTATTTCTCCCCACTAGTCTAACCAAGATAATGAAGTACAAAGACAAGTTGACAAACCCACGTTCAACTTTAGAAGAGAATATATTATTCAAAGGAAAGATCTTCTAGGCTCCGAATGGAGTTATCCTCCTAATCATGATTTATCCTCTACAAGTATTTTTTCCTTTGTTACTTAATTAATATTCTTTTGATGTATTAGATATTTTTAAGGCTTACACTAGTTTGTTTTCATGCTTCTTGGATTTGGCCTCATTTATGTTTCCTAAGTTAGCCCCACTGTGACATTGTGCTATGTTGTCTTACTAATATTTTTTGTGAATATTCTTGCATACATTGATATATTTATATTAATAATACAAGCTCTATCTCATAAAGAGATGTAATCCCTTTAGAAGTAGTGTAGAGGAAAATGGCACCATCCCTCAAGTTATCAGTAATATGCAATGCTACGAAATAAATTTTAGTGTCGATTAAATTAAAAATTAATGAGATGTCACAAATAAGTTTTAAAGTGCCTCAACCAACTGATGCATTACAACTTTTGATAACATGGGCCTTTCATTTTTGGCCAAACCCCTACATCTAACATTGTCTGGTTACTTAGTCCACTGACACCACCCTTGTCATTAATGGTGATCCACTCTATTTACATGTATGGTGGAAACAAAGGGGGGATAATCAAATCAAAATTCAATATTTAAATATAATCTTATATCCAATCCATTTGAGTAGTTTCACTTCATTTTGATTGGTATTTTATCTTAGTTTTCATTCCCCATCCTTTTCAATGCAATTGTTGGGTGGTGTAATCACTGTGACATGTTTTTGAAATTTAAATTCTTCAGTCAAGGATTTGGGCATGCTAGGAAAAAAGCAAACAATTAGAGAATGTTATGAATTATCTTATATAACCAAAAAAATAAAAATAAGAGGTAGGTGACTTCAAGAGGGATTCTTTTGATTCTCTTGACTATTGAGAATACTCTATTTGATCTTCCACCATTTGACGAAAATATTATTAAGTTTCAAGAGTTCTATTCGACAAAATCCCACTGATGTTTACCCACATTTTAGGACATTTTTTTAAAGATGTAATAGGCCTTTATTTTCAATTTTGATGAGTGGATCCCTACTATGACTCCACATATATATTCATCCAAATTCCCTATTTCATAGCATATTTTGACAACACATTATTCTCTTTTAGAATGGTTATTTATCCTCTTTTTTAATCTCTCATAGCATATATATAAAGTATATTCATGTTTAGAATTTTTGGTGAATGAATAATTAATGTATTGTATGTGTACATAACAAATTAAATAAATTAACTTATAAGTGAAATTTTATTTCATAGGTATAATATTAGTATTTTGAGATTTAATTTAAATTTAATATGGATTATGGTCTAATAGGGAAGACTTAGTAACATATATAATATTTATTTATTTTATTTTCAGGTTTTATATAAATTAGTAAAAATATATTAATTATACTTATATGAAATTTTTTTAGAGATATCAATCTTGAGGTGTTTATTTTGGATTTTTTATATATCATATTGATTACTGAAATTATTATGTTATCCCTAAATTTCCTATTGATTAGTGATAAATAGCCTCAATCTAGTTATACCACTATCTTAACCTCTAAAATATATTTCAAGGTAAAAATGAACTCCAAAATACATCATTTGTCTAAGATATTACAATTTTATGTCAACTTCTCTAAGAAAAAAGTAAAACACGACCCATATGATGGTAAAATTGATGCCAAACTTTGGTTTGTCTATTTATTTTTGATATATCATAGGCATTATGATCAACCACTACCACACAATTACCATTATATATCACCCACATATATAATGTAAAATATCAACATTAGTATAGTAAAATCCAGTTCTCATATTTTACACATTTAAATTTTTCCCTTTGACATTTATTAGTTGTTAATTAGCATGAGTCTAGGACACTAGTCTATTTGTTAATTATTGAGGACAATTAAATTATATTGACACATTTGTAATTTTTTTATAGTCCATATTCTACCTCCTTAGTAGTCTCTCTCTCTCTCTCTCTCTCTCTCTCCTCTCTCTCTCTCTCTCTCTCTCTCTCTCTCTCTCTCTCTCTCTCTCTCTCTCTCTCTCTCTCTCTCTCTCTCTCTCTCTCTCTCTCTCTCTCTCTCTCTCTCTCTCTCTCTCTCTCTCTCTCTCTCTCTCTCTCTCTCTCTCTCTTCAAGGGATTCATGTTGAAAATGTACTAATCTTGTTGGGCCCATTTTTGTCAATTTTTGTCTAATAAGATTACTAGTCAATGGGTTTTTACTCTTGTGGAATATAAAAGTCATTGCATTTGTCTCATTGAGATGATTATAATAAAATAATCCCTGGGTACCTTACTTTGGCCCCACGGCAACATTAAATTTTGAACCTTGAACCCTAATACCTAAAACATTTTCATGGTATGACCATAATAACTCTATAAAACTCCTAATAAATAATATATTAAGTAATAAATGAAACTTAATGAAGTTTTTGTTATAATGTTTCATTTGATAGATCAAAAATTGAGCCAACTTGATTACAATATGCACGTCATACAATATAAAATGAAAAATAAATTAAATATATGGAAAAAATTAGTTTTTTTATTAGATCAGTTAACGAACATATTCAATCAAGTTATTGCTTTACAAAATAATCTACAAAACTAGCCATAGATTACCAATGGATAACCCAATCATTGACAAAGCTTAAATTTTGTTAAGAATTGAATGTATCACTACCTTAAGAATGATTAAGATGTTTTTTCAGTAGGTTTTCATTTATATTCATTCTAAGGTAAGAAAATTTCAACTACATGGGATGAGTGAAAAGTCCCCAATGTGATTTACTTCTTATTAGATGTAGAAGATTCTTAAAAAAAGAGAGAATGGGTTTGTAGTGCAATGCTTTTCATTATAAGGACAACTAGTAATGTGCCTACACTACTAGATCTACAAGATTTTTTTGATGTTCACTATGTAATATTTGGAGATATCCGAAAATGACTATCACCCAAAAGGGATCATGATAATTCAACTTAATTAGTACCAAGGATTCAACCACCCAACATCAAACCTTATAAGTATCCATATGTATAAAAGAGTGATATTGAGAAGATGTTACAAGAGATGTTTGAGGTAGGTATTATCTATCTTAGTAAGAGTGCTTCTTCCTCTCCACTAGTTATGGTGCATAATAGGATGACCCATGACAAATGTGTCATAAATATATGGGACTCAAAATATACAACATCAAAGATATTTTTTTGATTCTAATAAATGGTGACTTGTTAGACGAGTTACATAGTGTTTTATATATCATGAAAATTAATCTTCACTCAATTTATCCTAAATTCTACATCATAGGTAAGGATATACATAAGACATTTAAAATTCCACGGAGGGTAACTACAATATTCTGGTGAAACCTTCAGTGAATAATTTAATTATATTATTAATTTTTATTTTTAGGTAATTTTACTATTAAGGTGTTCACAAAAAATGAGAAAACAAGGGTGTTAACTACATATTATTTATCTTTTCTCAATATCATATAATCCATTGTGATTTTCATTGACTATATAAAAATTGTAATGTATGGTCTACCTCACAACATATGAAAGCATGAAACCAAAAAAATAATAGATTTATAGTTTTAAAAAAAAAACATTAAAACCAAAGTAACAAATTCAACATTAAAATTAATAAAACAAAATAAACTAAATTAGACAACACATTACATTATTCATTGATTCTATAAAAAAGTACTATATGATCTACATACCATCATATTAAATTATATAATCAACATATTAAATCATGATACTCATGATATTACATCATGAAACTTCAAACACAATTCTTGTTTAAAATTCCATGATACCCAAAACAAGAAGATAGAAATTGAAAAATTGTAGTAATAAAAATACATGAAATAATAAACTAACATGAAATAGGTATAAAATATATATGGATAAAAATATTTTGTGGTTTACATTCCAATATATTAAAGAACAATACAAAAAAATAATAAATTCAGACTTTAAAGAGTTATAAACTTTAGACACATAAGATTCATCATTTAGTGTCAAAAATAACTTTGACACACTAACCTTTTACCATCCCCAATTAGAATTCATGTTAATGTCATTTCCATATATTTTTAAAATATTTAATAAAATCATGCACACCCATTTCATCTAAAACTTATTAAAAATCTATAGTTTCTACCTCATCCATACATCCTCCATGTTTGTATCAAACAATTGTTGACTTGTCCAACTACTTCCTCGACCACCTTATGAGTCATTTTTTAAATTTTCAACTAACTCTATGACTCATCCTATATGTCACTCAACTACCAACTAACTCTCTACCTTCTTCTCAACACATGGGAATTAATTATTATCCATTGGGATGATAAATCAAATCTAACATTTGATTATTTTAATAATTAAACAAATTCAGATTATTCTCAACCATTCATCTCATCGTCCTCAATCCTATAAATTGAAATGCAATACTACACTCAAATCATCCACCTCTAAGCTATGAAACTTTTATCTAATTATCCTTGAAAATCCATTCAAGTCAAATTAATTTACAACCACATATTTCCCAATTGCCTTTTTTTGGAGAAGAGTTGAATAAACACATACATCAAGAAAGAAAGAGTAAACCTACCCTTGATCCTGCAAAGTAGATGGTAATTAACATGCATTATATGTTTTGTAAGTGTTTTATTAAAGTTAAATTTAATTTCTTTTTTATACACTGTCAATAGGTTAGCATATTTTAGGTAAGATTACATTATATTTTTCTTCTTAATTTAGATTATAAATTTTACACTATGTACATTCTGGCAGACCTGGTAGGACATTTCTCTCATCTTTCATATCATAGGTGTATTAAGGAAGTTAATTCAATTGATTTTAATATATTTTATTATGCACATGAATTTAATCTTGCATTTGGAGGCTTTTTTTAAGTTTCATGTCTATTTTATGAGTTTACAAATTTGTTGTATGTAAAATTGTAAAACAACAAAATTAGAACATACTTTAGCAAATTCGTTAGGGTCAACAAAATTTTCATTTTTGGTCCAATTTCCACTTTTTTAAAAAAAAATTTTAGCCTCATGATATTTTATGAGTGTGTTTTTATTGCCTAAGCATCTTCTCTTTCAATTTTGTTTTATGTCTTGGCTTATTTTTCTATTTTGTCCCATTCCTTCATAACAATGAAATTTGAGATCATTTCTACAAATTTGTTAGGGTGAAAAATAAATTCATTTCTAGGCTATTTTCTACTGTGTTTTTATAATTTTTTAGTCTTAATATAGATTATGAGTGTGTTTTTATTGCATAATCATATTTTTTTGTCTTAGCTTTTAATGTTTATTTTTTTAACGCATTTATACACAACAATGAAATTAGAGGCATTTTTAGGGATTTTTTTTATTGTGAATAAAAAATTCTTTTTTATATTATTTTCTTACATTTTTTTCCAATCATTTCTTTTTTATTATAGTTTCTATGTTTGTTTTTATTGCCTACTAATCCTTTATTTAAGTTTTGGTTGCATTTGGGTTCTCTATTTTCAGCTTTAATATTTTGAACATAGTAATGAAATCATTTTCACCATAGTGAAATCATTTCTATCCATAACAAAATCATTCCTAGTCACAACAAAATTATCAATAGCTGTAATGAATTCATTTTAAAACAATGAATTAATTTTGTAAGAATTATTTTATATGTTTTTTATCAGTTTCATTTAGTTATTGTCTACTAACCAATTCATCATTTTTTCTATGTAAAAGTGAAATCATTCTAGAGACCAACATTTTTTGTTTTTTCATCATATTATTGTTTTCCTTTTTACTAACTCTATAGATAGCCTTGAGTGTTCATCTTATAAAACATTTATAAATAATTTTTATAGAATGCCTATTAAATAAGCCTCCAAGGAAATAAAAATTTCAAAACATTTATTATTGTTTGCCATTTTTACTTTTGTAAATTGGTTACTAACATTTTTTTGTTTCCAAGTTCTATTTTTTATGCTATAATTAGTAATCAATTTAGCTTTATTTTTATTAGTAATTAAGTAAAATATTATTTTTACATCATAATTAAGCTTGTTTTTGTGTTGTAAGGTTGTGTGTGATTTTCTCTTGGTGTCATATTAGTGATGATACTAGGGAATCAAAAACAACTTTATAATTTTTATTTCTCTAAGTTGTGATTGTATGTATGCTCTTCCATTGATGTCACATTGGTGATGATACTTTGGAATTAGAGATAATAATTATTATTTTTTGAGGCTGGGATTATATTTAATGTGGATTTCACCACTATGCAGTAGGTTAAGCCTCATATAATGACACAATATGTACATCTAGTGCCAATTATTTTTAATTCCTAATCATAGTTATGTTGTAAGCATACTATGATGTGAGTGGCATCCATGCTTCAATACCCAAGGTTTAAATAATTGCCTCAAAGTTTGATGTTTTTGACATCAACCTATTGAAATCTTATTCTTGGGATGGGCACATTAAGAATTGACATATGTATGTGTGTCTATTAAATTGACTTATTCCATGGTATTATACTTCATCGACTAAAAGTTATTTATAGAAATCCCCTTAAACAATCTTATGAAAACATTAATTCTAAGTGAAACATTTTCTCATTCAATTTTGGTGCATCAATTAGTAGTTAGCATCATGAAACTAATCTCAACTTACCTTTGAAATTATATTTAGTTGGATATGGGAATGCCATGATATTCCATAGTCAATGATCTAAAATATTCCACTGGCACTATTTAACAAACAAGTCAGTATCAATGAGAATCTAAAGTTGATTAAGTCCCTTATCTTAGTTTTATATCATTTTATGAATTGCATGTGTGTTTAAAGTGGGAAATTGTTTGTTTTTATTCTTTGTGACATTCACAAGTTAAAATACCTTCGATTGAAAATATAAATTTGAGTTTTAAAACTAAGTTAAAATCATATTGAAAGTTTAAAAATCAAATTCATAAGTTAGAAAGAATTTAAAACTTGTTGTTTGTCATGTTAATTTGTAGTCATAGTCTTTCATCTCTTTATTTTCAAGTCAAGAATTTTTAGTAATGTTGCCTATCACAAGGCACATGGATATGTTGAAAAAATATAGCTTGAGGGAAGATCCTTTTAATAATGACTCTTTTCACTTTAGTAACTAATGAAATCGAGTTGAGATCCATGAAATCCATGACAATGAGGAAGAATTGAAACTTTACCAAGAAGATAATATCTTTAGAGTCATCCAAAACCTTTCTCAAATCACATAATATATCATAACCAAAAAGAATGACGTTTTGCTCCACACTTGAGTGTTGGAGCTAAGTTTACCCCTAATGTTAAAGTCTAAAATTTACATCATTTTCTTGCTAAAAATGAAGCAACATCCCCCATCTAGTTCAAGCCACATCTCATGTCTCCTTATGGAAGATCAAGTTCATCATAAGTACAACCAATCCCAATTCCAAAGTTTACATGAAAAAAGTAAAAATTATCATGTATGAATAAACATCCCAACCAAGCCATGCGATTTTTAGCAAAGCTAATGTCCAAAAACTACATCAAGAGATTTCCAATCTTCAAGCCAATAAAACAAATAATCCCATGGTCAATCAATATGTGAATCCAAATCCATGTAATATTAATCTTAATATAATATTAGATCAAATAAATCTGAATTTAAATTCATATTTGAGTTCAACCATAATTAATCCAAATCTAAAACAGAGTTTAAATACCATTTCAAACTAAATAATCAATGATCCAATAAATCAAAATCTGACTTGGAATGTTTATTCAACCTCACCCATCATAACTCCACATCTGAATTTGAATGTGCATTCAAATCCACCAATCAACAATCAACATTAAAATATGAACTTGAATCCATATTCAAGTTCACACATCAATCCAAATCTGAATTTGAATTTAAATTCTCCTATCACCATCAAAATTTGAACTTGAATCTATATTAATTTTTAGAAATTAATCTATATCTGAATTTGAATCAAATTCCAATTCACCAATTAATAATCAATGTCAAAATCTGAACTTGAATCCGCACTCAAGTTCCCAAACCAATCTAAATATGAATTTGAATGTTCATTCATATTCACCAATCAACACTCAACACTCAACACTCAAAATCTGAACTTGAATCCATATTCAAGTTCAAAAATTAAGTAATCCAACCTACATCCTGACTTACATACTTATTCAAGTTCACCAATCAATCAAACAAATCCAAATACAAATTAGAACTTGAATCCATATTCAAGTTCACCAATCAATCAACATCCAAAATTTGCTTTAGGAATAATACCAAATCAGTTTTCAAGTTTTAATCTAAAATATTTTACACTTTTGAATTCTTTCACAAATTCAAATCCATCAACGCATCAGACTCCACCAAAAAAAACTAAAATGCATTCACAAACCCTAATCCAACTTTCAATTTGAATTCATCATTCAACCCCAATATTAATCAAAACCAAAATCTTGGTTCATCATCAAATCCATTTTCAAAATCAAAATTGAATCAAAATACATTTACAAATCAACCCCAAATGTTACAAATCAAAATCCCTTCACAAACCAATCAAATCCAAATCAATCTCTTAACCCAAATCCAACTCCAAATCAGTTCATGAAAAATCCACCTCAAAACCAATATTCATTTCACATCAAAACACAAACCCAAATCCATTAATTGGTCAACCATCCAACACATTTACCACTTCAAATAAAAATAATCAACTCTCACCACACTTTATTCATGAGTGGAAAAACATGAATACAAAATCTAAGGATTGCAAGATGGTACTTATTTTAGACAAAAACAATTCAAGTTTGATGAATTTTGTTCATATCTATTTGACATTAACAACATGATGACACACTTTCGTACACATTTTGAACTTCTTGAGTTTGACAAATATAAAGGTAAGGGAGATTGTAGGGAACAATTAAAATATTTTTATATGGTATGTGTAGATGTTGCCTATAACAATGAATATCCATTAAAAATCTTTCCATGTAATCTAGGGGGTCAAACCCTAGAGTTGTTTCTTCACTTACCCAAGGATCGATCATTACCTATTACGAATTATCTGAAATATTTGTGCATCATTTCTCTTACAATGTTGAATGGGAGTTGACCACGTTAGACTTATATAATTTCAAATAATGAAACAATGAAACTTTTGCCTCCATATTACAAATATGGTGGTCATTAACAAGCCATTTCCCATGCTCCCTATCCAAGAAACACCGTATTACAATCTTCACAAATAATTACAAGTCCATTTTCCCACATCATTTCAAAAAATTATAGAGAAGGGAGTTCAAATTGAGATAACTCTAATTTCAAAGGATGTCATGAAAAATTTCAAACAAGATAATGCATCTTCAAAACAAACAAAAAAACTTAATTTCTTTGCAAAGAACAAGAATGTTGTAAGTGATGGTGTAACCGATGTGAAACATGTAAAAACACCCAACCAATCAATAATATCACCATTCCAAGTGACCAACCAAGAAAAGACAACCATAAATGCAAATTCATTCCTTTGGGAGAACCCTATGATTTGGTCTTTCAAAAATTGGTCACTCCAAAGATGATCATCTTCCCCAATACTAATCCATTTGAAGAGAATGTTCATAAACTAGAGTGGTACCAAGACAATGAATATTGAGAATACCACAAGATCAAGGGACATTTAACAAATTATTGCATGAGGCTTAAACATTACATTCAAGACCTCATTGATCATGGGGACATTGAGATTGAAAAACAACCCTCAATGTCCATACTTTTAGTGATGTGTATACTTAATTTACTCTTTTCCATCGATGTGCAACTATTTATTCTAACTTTTCATCTTCAAAATGTTAATGAATAAATACTCAACTTGAATTTAAGGTCAATGCTTCAAATTTGACCATTGGTACCAAGTCCAAAGGAATTTTATTTAATCCATGAAAAATTGTACGATTTGATTCAAAAATATAAAAAAGAAAATGCGAATTATGGAGGGCAACATCTGCGAAGTGAACACAAACACATTTTTTATGAGTAAATCCACCATTTATAATAAAATAAGTTTCCATGGTGTGTAGAAGCCGTGGATCTTGATCCTGTCCTCTTACACCAAACCGCCATTCAACAACACAATATCACTCAAAAATCTTTAAAATAATAATGTTTAGACTGAGTTAAGTTCTGAAACCAAAGCCCTACGTTTCAGCTTCAATGTTGATCCTTACCCTAAACACTGTCTAACGAGGGAAGTGAACGCTGCAGTTTCTGACTCCGCCATTCACATCCTGAATCACTGCCTCTAAACAAAAATTGGCATGAGATTATATGAGGGTGAGGAAGAGGAGAACATGGTTGGGTTTATTAATCGTTCTAAGTCGGATGCATTGTTGTCACCCACTGACATCAAACTTGGGAAAGAAAATTTAATCATGTTTTTACGTGTCAGAAGGCATCAAAAGATAATGCAACGAATCTCAGTCATGGGCCTTGCAATGGAAGGCCTTCGGCTTAAATAAAAATATAGTGATACAACTGAAGTTTAGAATGACAAACATTTACGAACATAAATGTCGTTTTATTATCTTTGCTCACCATTTCAGTGTCTATTAATAATTGAGAGGATTCATCTCTTTTGTTCTGTGTTGATAATAATGAAAAATGGCAAGAAGAAAGTGATGCAAATGACCGTTGCTAGATCTCTCCCAACTTATAAAAGATGATTTATTGTGTTGTTTAGTTTAAATTGTTTTCTAATTTAATATAATTTAATATTGGTAAGGTTTAATATCCACCATGCATAATATTATTCAGAAGAATCAAAGAAGGTCTTTGTTGTCTTAATTTAAGATCCAGTATACATACTTTAGGTTGAAGGATCTTGTTGAAATTATTGATTCCGTTCCAGTTCTAACCATGGAATTCCACATGCTTACCTCAATACTTGGACTTGAAAGTGGGAGACCTGTGAACTTTCTTTTAAGTAAATTTTACTATAAATACGTTTGTGAAGCTGAAATATATTTTACATAAACCTTGTCGATGACGAAATAAATTTTGTAATCACATGTAAATGAAAATTTATGGCAGATTTTTATAAATTTATCACTATCACGATGTTTTTAAGCATTAAGCAAACGCCCACTTAATAACTGCATTATTGATTCAGTATAGCAGAAACATGCTTTATTCAAGAATTCAACATTAATTTTACAATTAAACCACATGTAAACATTCCGCTACCTAAATCGTAGCCTACTAAAACTCATGTAATTCTTACAATGCCCAGAATTTTTGAATGCTGCACAAAAGATTAGAGATAAATGGTCTTTTTGAATTCCCTAGAGGGACTCAATGGACTACTTGAGCATTGGAGTAAACATCCAAATTTAGGACAGAACAATTAGAATAGGAGTTGCAAATTGTTTCAATCTTCTTAATTGAATATCGGACCATACACAACTATTTCTACAAAGCACGTGGATTTACTAAAAGGCATCCTTGACATAAGAGAACTTGTAATGATTATTTTTTTTAACAATATGATATTAGAACGCATTAATGGGCTGAACAATAACATGATATCGTATCATAAATAAAAGATCCAGTCTTCCATTTGATCACTATCACCATTGCCTCTTAATATCATATTGCAAGGACACTTACCTCATTTAAGGAGCTACGTTCTCCAAGTAACGTTTCTTTCTGTATTAATATTATCATATTTATTTTTGATTATAATGATGGCTCACAGAATATAATCTTAAAAATTAATCCAAAATGTTTATATATAATGTAATCTAAAAAAATATTAAATCTATCATCATATCTTCATTGTACCATAGCACTTGCATGCTATCCCTCTACGTTGCCTCTATTCGAGATTGAACATCTTCCATGGGCATTCACCTCGCAGGGAGCGAGATGGAAAAAATCGAAATCTGCAGCAGCGAACAAAATCTAAGGAAATGCTTTAAGCAGGAGGGAAACATGGCATGACTATCCCTTAACATTGTGGCAACTGTATGCATGGCGCTTATTTACAGGGCAATATATATTTTATGATATTCCTGATGTTTAAAACTTTGTATGATTTTGATTATTTGTAAATAAATTTAGTACGAATGGTTCTCTCGAAAAAATTTCATCGAAAATCATTTGCACCAAATAATAATAATCTGATATTTTTGGGGAACATGACATTAGAAATTGTGTTCCTTGATATAATGTGAGAATGGGTTATGTAGACAGGGAAAGTTCTATTTTATGGTACAACTTAAGAAATGGCACAGTGGTGAGTAGGCTATTAAAAATATGAAAGTGATGGAAGATTTCAATATGATCTGGGCATTTATTATGAGAAGTGATAACAATATGTTCTACGTGATTAATTTTAAGAAACTCGAACAAATATATATGTAAAATTTGATGACATATCACATATGTTTAAATAATTTGTAGAGTTCATTAAAGCACCAAGTATCAAATTAGATGAGTTCAAAACTAATTAAATAAAATCTAATTAGAAGGCTCTAAAAAATAAAATCTAATGAAAAATGAAAAAGCTTCATCAATGAAAGATGCATCTTATATAATTTATTTGACGAATGTAAGTTATCATACGCAAATAAATATGGATAAAAATATTTTCAAAATTTATACTCATAAATATTTAATAAAAAATAATTAAAAGATAAAGACATCCCTTTCAATGTAGTTTGCACCTTTGGGGTAACTACTAATTATATTTATTTTATTATATAGATGGGTATCCTCTTATTGAATTGAGTCATGCCTTCCATGTTTGATCGATAGTCTATATTTATTTTTGGAGAATGAATATGATTACCTTCCCTTACTTCCAACACATGTTGTGCCTCCACCGTGCTATTATTATTATTATTATTATTATTATTATTATTATTATTATTATTATTATTATTATTATTATTATTATTATTATTATTATTATTATTTCTTCTAATGTACACATAAGGATGCAAAGGTTCCTATGTATTATTAATTTAATTAAAAAGTGACATTAACAACATATTAGACCCATATGAAAAAATCTTAGTTTATTTATAAAATTGCAACTTATGAGAGTAAGTTTGATATCATGTTTAGAGCATGAGAAAATCACCTTATTATATGTTGGATATCATATTAAGAGTGTGATGAAATCACCTTATTATATGTTTGATATTGTATTTAAATTGTAAAAATAATCTTATTATACAAATAAATCTCTTTCCATAACACTTCTTCCCTGTTCTGTGCATTATAAAAAATATTTATTATTATTATTATTATTATTATTATTATTATTATTACTATTATTATTATTATTATTATTATTATTATTATTATAAAACATTGTTGGTTGTTTTAATTTATTTTTATTCCTCCTTTCATTCTGTGTGCATGACAAAATAATGTTGGATTGAAAAAAAAAATTGTTGATTTTTTAAAAATGCTCATCCAATTTCATGTTTTTAATATTATTCAAAGCTCAAAATAAAGAACTATTATTTTCCATTATTTTTCAGCCAAAGGCTTATTATAGATGGGCGAATTCCCAAAATTCATCTCACAAGATGATAATAATGGAATATACCTTTTAAACCCTTCAAATTATGATACATAGTGTATGAGATTTTGTAGAGGGTAGTTTCATAGTTTCAATAGAAAAGTCTAGAACATTTGGCATGCAACTATCACCACGTTGTCATAACATTATGTTCTGTCTATTTCTACCTTATTTACTAGCTTGGATCAACTATTTCTTGAGAAAGTGTTGGAGGAGCACGCAAGAGGAGGAGGACCATACCCAATTACATCATCAATGACATGGTCAACACTTTCCTGCCACAGAGCGATTATGACACCATCAGATTATGTTAAGGTAATTTAAAATTTGCACATTTAATTTGTTCCACAAAATATATATTATTTCTGAAATTAATTGTAGGCAATTTCATTTAACACATATTGATAGTTGAAGCGCTGGGTTGATTCCCAAGAAAAGGTGAAAAAATGATGCAAGGATTATACCATGATATTTTATTATAAATACCACTCTTACTACTTTTGTTGTAGTAAAACTAACTATTTATGGGAATCAGATTATTGTTGGGAGTCATAAAGTGATTACAGGTTTTCAAACTACAATGGTTTATACACAAAAGGCATCAGATATAAAATCATAACAATAATAGAGCTATCAAATCCTGGTACATAATATCCTTGAAAATACAAAGACCATACCATGAGATGATAGTTATGGGGTGATCTATATGTGTCATCTTCTCTCTCACACAGTACCTTGAAACCATTGTTAATAGTGGTTACCTTTAGGCTAATTTTACTCCTAAACTTGCAAAAAATAGTATCCTAGTTCCAACATCTTTATTATCAACATGCCCAGCCTAAAAAATGAGGATATCAAGCTCTAAAACCCTTGTAACTTTACATAACATGTGAGGATTTTAAATGGTGAAACCCTATTAAATCTCTATTTGTAAAAAAATATGATCAACTTCAGGATGAGAACGTGCTCACATAGGAAGTCAAGCACATCTGAATGGAGTGCATGGTCAATGAATTCATGTAAAAATTTACCCTATCACATGGGTACATAATGCCTTGAATTTAATGCCCTTTCTACTCTTTTATTGGCTTCTCTACCATGTTATTATGTCTTTGTTTGTTTTGAATTGTCTCTACCTATACAAAATAAAAAATATGTAAGGTGCCAATGTATAAAAACTATATATACCACCAACCTACAAAAAAATGGGCATTTGTCTTGCCTCTATCCACTCTCTCCATGCATCCAATTTTCTCTACACCACACTCAAATTATTGTGATTATATATGGTCTTTTATCTGACATCAACTCAGTTGATAAGGTGGGGTCACATTATGTCTCTAACATGTGTAACTTTAGAGTTTTTGCAGGTGGCTGTTACACCATTATGAAAGTGATGTTTGATTCAGTTAAGAGTTAGAGCATTTCATAGGGTTGAATTTAAGTTTTCCATATGTTTAACAATAGACAAATAAATGGTCTCATCATAATCCCACACACAAACTATGAAGAATTGAAGGATTGAGTTTATGAGATCAAGAAGCATGCATACATTTATTAACATAACATCTTCCAATAATATTAGTATTGAGACCAATAAAATTTATGGAGTTAAAGGAAGGTTAAAATTAGAATTGGTGTAACATAGAGAAAAGGCTATCGAAATTCCTTCAAAGCTAATATTGATATATGGAATCTAATCAACTCCATCATTAAGCACATTCAATAAATTGACTAAATGTTGATAAAGACATTTTATTATGAAAACATTGAGCTAAATAAAAAACATAGATAAAATAGTAGATTTCATTCTAAATAGCTTGGTTTTGAATAGTGGTAGTTTGGGGGAAGTGGTGGTGCAAAGTGGTTTGGTAGTGCATGATGCCATTTATATCATCCAATGGTTAGGAGTTTCATTGGCCATGCTGTTGTTACCATTTTAAAAAATTACCCATCATAAATGAAGTATTTTATCTATTTATGGACACTTTACAAGGGATGGCCATCATAGATTCAATGCCTTAAATGCTTCTCCTATGATTCAAATAAGTAACCTACTGCAATCCTTATTAGTACCACGTCTAGGTTTTGAACCTCCTGAATCAACCTTTTCATCCAACAACATTAACATTGTTGCCATATCAATTTTTATTATTTTATTTAACTCAACCCAAGAGAAACACCACCAGCATTATTTCTATCTCAGCTATTTCACCTCAAGTGGAACCACATGTCATTTTAGTCAAGGATTTTGAAGGACTCAACAAGCCCCTCTGCACTTTAAACAGATTACAAACATACATTTATCTCCATATTTGGATAGGATGTGTGTGTGTGTGTGTGTGTGTGTGTGTGTGTGTGTGTGTGTGTGTGTGTGTGTGTGTGTGTGTGTGTGTGTGTGTGTGTGTGTGTGTGTGTGTGTGTGTGTGTGTGTGTGTGTGTCTGTGTATTATGGTCATGTTTCTTTTTGGGAGTACAAGCTACTTCACATCTTTTTTCTATGTTTAACAATTATATTGTGAATGTGACTTTATTCCATTCTATCACGAGTTTCATTATATGTTGGTTGGTGCATATTTGATTTTACATTATTGAGAATTGATGGGATGTGTGGAGGGAGACCCACATTCAATTATTTAGTATAATTTATGATTGGTTGTGGGGGATCTCTTTGGGAATTAAATGGTAGGGTTAAAATCCTCAAAAGGGGTGATAGAAGACAACATTTACTATCACTTTGACAAGTCATAAATGGTCTCTTTTATCCTTTAAATATGTTTGGTCTTTGTTTATTTATCTAATCAATCTATCATTATCCTTTAGTTAGGAAGTATTGGAATTTTAGGCAGTTTTTGTTTTGTCTAATTTTTTTTTAATTTAATTTTTTTTTATTTTGGAATTGAAATTTTGCTAATTGTTATGGTGGTTAATTCTTGTTACATAGACTAACATAACTTGAATGTTTATTTCTTCTAAAATTTAAATACTTAATAAATCTCTCTTTATAGTGTTTTTGATTAG
The DNA here is from genome assembly GCA_037957365.1 of Torreya grandis. Taxonomy (NCBI): domain Eukaryota; kingdom Viridiplantae; phylum Streptophyta; class Pinopsida; order Cupressales; family Taxaceae; genus Torreya; species Torreya grandis. The sequence goes on along the minus strand of JARHVA010003632.1, from coordinate 1,637,108 downwards.
CCAACAGATAATGACAAAGTTTGTGCAGGGTCAAGTAAGAAAAAGGTCAATAAATGTTATGTGAACAACTCAAAAATTATGATATCATTGCCATTCATATTATTTATATATTTTATAAGATAATATATGTGTGTGTGTGTGTGTGTGTGTGTGTGTGTGTGTGTGTGTGTGTATGTATATATGTATATATATATATATGTATATATGTATATATGTATATATGTATATATGTATATATATATATATATATATGTATGTATATATGTATTTATGTATATATATATATATGTATGTATATATATATATATATATATATATATATATGTATATATATATATATATATATATATACATGTGTGTATATATATATATATATATATATGTATGTATGTATGTATATATAGATATATGTATGTATGTATATATATATATATATATATATATATATATATATATATATGTATGTATGTATGTATGTATGTATGTATGTATGTATGTATGTATGTATATATATATATATATATGTATATATATATATATATATGTATATATATATATATATATATATTTATATGTGTATATGTATATGTATATGTATATGTATATATATGTATATGTATATATATATATATATATATATATATGTATATATATATATATGTATATATATATATATATGTATATATATATATATATATATATATATATGTATATATATATATATATGTGTGTGTGTATATATATATATATGTATATATATATATATATATATATATATATATATATATATATATATATATATATATGTATATATATATATATATATTTGATATATTATAATATTAATACATACTAGATATAATCATAAAACAAAAATATACAATTCCTCAGGTTTTTTTGCACCTTTGAGGCAATTTCTAGTATTAATATTATCTATAAAAAGGGTATTAGTCGTATTGATACAATGTCTATGCTTTGTCTCACTATCTATCTAGGTATCAATTAGATTGATTATCAATTTTTTTTTTACTATAAATTATTTTCTATTATATTCATTTTAAATTTATATTATAATATAGATTTTTAAAATGAATGTTTTAAATAAATAATTTAAATAAAACACATATTATTATATAAATAATTTTTATAATATTAAATATTTTACATAATTAAAATTATAAATCATAATAGAATAGGTTCATAAGTATTTATTCACACTGTGTAGATCCAAAATGCTTAACAACAAGGCCCATGCAATGCATGTATTACCCCCCATGTCATCCAGATTACAAATCCATGATTTTAAATCCTAACCAAACAATATAAAAAATTGTTACTTCTAAATATTTGCATGTTTGGATTTGATATGACTTTATTAATGTGTGATAAAAAATGAGAAATGATGTTGCATATAACTGTTTTTTTCTCTTTTTTTAATGTTCTATAGCTTACATCTAGTTTAACACAAAATTCATATGTAAAAGCAAGATATCATTTTATCAATGATAGGGTCCTTAAAAAAGTGTCACATGAATAATTCATAGATTATGCTTTCAATCCATGTGCTTTACCATCTACAATTATGCTAAAAAATTTGTTTATTAAGTAATCATAATTCTATGCATATGACTTGCTAATCACAATAAAACCATGTCAGGTTCCTTTGGACAAAACAAATAATATGCCAAAATATTTACATCATAGGTAATGTTCCATTAATACCACTCTATTTTAGTAACCATAGTATATAATCATAGTCTCAAGTGTAGATAAACTTACAAGAAAACATAGGAAATAAGGATTGGTCTTTGCTCTTATCACCATTATAGCTAAAGACATACTATTATTTAGTGAATGAACATAAAATATATTATTTGAAATATGATAACTTTGAAACAACTAGAGAGTTATAGAATGCATACTAGACAAATCCAACATGTAATAGAGTAGTTTTCTTCAAAGAAAGTCCTTTCATTCCAACAATGACTAAATTGACAAATTATATACCTTTTTATAAAAGTTTCCTTCATAGAAACATTACATCTAATGCTGACAAGATCAATAAATGTTATATATGTTCCAAATTCCAACTTGTACTTTAGATATGC
>JARHVA010003632.1:1432500-1630000 GCA_037957365.1 Torreya grandis | reverse complement strand
GATTTTTCCCATAGATTTATCTCACACATTAACATATTATTTTTTGTAATTTTTTATTATTTCAATTCCGTGGGGTTTTATTGGTTTATTCACTATGACTATGCATAGATCTATTTAACCCAAAAATATTTTAATCAACAAAGAATCAATAGGTTTTCATCATTGTTAGATGATGAAGAAAAATCATTGTAGTGAAACATTTTTATCAAATAAGCTTTGAATGCTTACCCCCTTGATGATTCAACTTCCACTCAACTTAAATTACATCACATATTCCAACTCAACCACCATGGATAGATTTATAATATACTTATAATTTGGCTAAACATGAAAATATCATACAAACAATTTTTGTTGAGGTGAAGTTAATTTTGGAGCCAATGACTATGAAGTTGGTGAATTCACTCCAAAGACTTCACTAGCATGCAACCTATTAAATTGCCTTTAACATTTTTGAACCACCTCATCTAGTAAATGATTATGTGGATAGTGGTTTTTTGTTGGTAAAATTTAAGTCACCTCCATTGTCTCTGCTCAAGATTTCAATGTCTATATTAAGAATTGAGAGGACTCATCTCTTTTTTATGTGTTGAGAATAATGAAGAATGGCAAGAATAAAGTGATGCACATGTGACTAATATTATATCTCTGTTGACCTAAAATATATTGTTTATTGTATTTTTTAGTTAAAATTGTTCTCTAATTTAATACATGTAAGGTTTAATATCCACCATGCATAACATTATTCCCAAGGGTCAAAGAGGTTCCTTATTTTCTTAATTCAAGATCTGCTGTACTTAATTAATTTAGGATGAAGGATATTATTAAAATCATTGATTCTTTCCATTTATTGTTTTGAAATTCAATGTGCTTTGCTTAGTCTTTGATTTGAAAGTGGTAAACTTGTGACCTCTCCCTTAGGTAGATTTTATTTTGAATAAGTCTTTGAAGCTAATAAATATAATACAAAAACCTTAAAGAAACCTTGTTAGTGATGAAATAAATTTTATAGCCATATTCATCTCTTGGGGCATTTATATCTTAGTAGGATTTTACTTTTGGGATGTGACTTTTCCCACCCATTTTTTGTCGGACTAATATTATACTTTATCATTTTTTATTAATATAAGCCTATTTTTCAATCCAAAAAATTATGTTAGGATTTGTATAAATTTATGACAATCATAATGTTTTTAAGCATTAAGAAGATGCCCAATTCATTATGGAATTATTGATTAAGTTTATCAAAAACCCATTTTATTAAAGAACTAAACATTAAATTTTCAACTAAACCTTATGTAATAATTCAAGATTAGAGATAAATAGTCTTTTTGAATTCCCTAAAGGGACTATCTAGGCATTGGATCAAGAAATCAAATTCTAGATGCAATAATTAGAATTGAGGTTTCAAATTTTTTGAATTTTATTAATTTAATATAACATGGACTATTTCCATAAAACACATGTATTTACTAAATGGTGTCCATGAAATAAGAGAGCTTGTAATGATTAAAACTTTTAAATATTATATTAGAGCACATTAATGGGTTGAACAATGTTTGAATGGCTCATTCACTCCCACCTAAGGTTGCTTAAAACTATATAAATCCTAGGTCTTCCTTCCTCATGTATACAAGGCTTGATGTCACCCATCTACATGTGCCAGATATTGAATAGAACACTCGATAGACCAAATCCCCTATGGGAAAGGTCCTAGTATCTATGCATGCTAACTTTGGACAATGAATTAAGGTGCCATAACATCAAATTAGATTTCAAACTTTTTACCCATTTTAATATGTCATGTTAACTACTTATTACTAAGGTTTCAAGTTCTAAAACATTATACATTTTATGATATAATTGATTTTATCATGAGAGGTCTTAAAATGCATTTTTTAAACGTATAACCAAAACTTAACCTTTAGAGTACCAATAGTTGTGTATTGGAGTATCAATAATTGAGTCTCCCTTGATAATATGTGATTTGTTACTTTTAATTTTATAGAATAAATGTTTAAAAAATATTAGATAGTACATGTTTAGCTTCTAGTGCACTTTAATAACTCTACACACCAATATGTTCCATTAAGGGAGCACATTTTAACAAAAGCCCTATTTGGCAATTAGAACATGCACAACTATTAGGACATTTTCCTTAGGTGGTTTAATGGTGAGAATTTAAAACCCATATTTCCCCTTCCTTCCTACCACCTAGTTACCCCTACTTCAAAACCATCAATGAATCTACATGATAGAAATGACTATGTTCCTAAAGTAAAAATGATGTCAGGAACTATATCATGCTCGCTTACCTAGTCTAGTTATAGAAGCATAAAACTATGTTAATAAGTTTTTAAAAATGTGATTTCCTCCACCTTTCTAATGGTTTAGGTCCACCTTGAACAAGGCTTAGAAAATGGTGATAGCTCAGTTGTGGTGAATGGTGATGGATCAATGATTGCATGACACTAGACTAGAAATCTAAATCCCAAAATTACCAGCTTTAGGGATTTATATGTAATGGAGATGAAATCCATTGTAAAAGTGAGGGGATTGAGCATAAAACCATTTACTAAGGTAGTCTCCCACAAGCCAGTGCCAAAACCTAACCAAAATCTCATTAAGCCTACTTCCTCTAATCATGTTGTGGTCTTTGATAAGGAGGAATCCAAGGAAGTGTTCAAATCAAAAGAGTACTTCTCAGCCAAAGGATATATCTATAGATTTGTGGATTACTAACTAAAACTCCAATAATTTCATGCCTAGATCTTGAAGAACTTAAAAGCACTTTCTAGAAGGTAGAATTAAAATCTATCCATATGCATAAAGTTTTATTATTATTATTATCTTTCATCATATTGAGGACAAGGAGAATATTCAAAACCAATTTTGGATTTTTAATCACCACCCCTTGTTCTTGAAACCATGGTCCCCTACCTTCAATCTTATTACAACCACTCAATGTAAAACCCATTTGGGTTTGCCTCTCGTATCTCCCTCTTCAGTTCTAGAGAGAATCTAATCTCAAAGTAATTGGTAAATATCTGGGGGGAATTTATAAAAATTCACTAATAAAATAATCAGTTTTCCCATACTATTTTTTTCAATATTTAGGTAAATATAAACACCAATAAATACCTACCTACAAAAAATATTTTACAAGTAGGAGATCAATCATAGTCTCAACCCCTAGATTGTGAATGCTTACTATTCTATTGTGCTAACTATTTCAATATGGGACACTTGGCCAAAAAATGTAGAAAATTTAGAATAAAAAAGGATTGTTCTTGGTGGAAGTACTCCCTTCCTACCACCTTATAGTGATTGTTGACTCTGGAAGTGAGGATCCAATGTTGTGAAACAGCCAAAAAAAATTAGAATCATATATCAAAGTACACTTTGGACACATGTTAAGCCCACTTACAAGACTTGACAATGTAATGAAACATTTGATGTACTTTATGCATATATGATTAGAACCAAAGGAAGGGAACTGAGGTAATTTACTAGAGGTAACCACATACAAAAAGTACTATGGGGAAGTTGGTTGTTGTTTAGAAAGGTTATGAGATTTGAGGTGTATTAGTGTACCCATAAATTGATAAGTATTGAGTTCCATAAGTAGAACTCATACTTCATCAGAGGACCATTTCTATGTCCTTAACCCTGGGTAAATACCTCAATCTCCTAAGTGGGTTTCAGTCCCAATCGAGGATGGTTATGTTAAAAAATTGGTTTATGGAGAAGGGTAGCTTGAAATTTATTAAAGTTATCATTTAAGTTATTCATGTTTTCAAATCAATATACATGCTATATATAATTTAGACAAGCACTCAAAAATAAACAAACAAAATTAATTCCACACTTGTAGATTTTAATTCATTCAAGTAGCTATTATATAAAATCACAAGAGAATAGATTTGGTACAACATTATTTATTGCTACCATCCAGGTTATCACACCTTACAACCTTTAAGGTCATTGTAGTTATTTTTACATCATTCATGTCAAACATAAATACCCATAATAGTTTAATACATAGGTATGGTAATCCATATTCTATGCACCTATTTTAAATTGGCATATCTAATGTTATAAAAAAACATCAAGGCATACAAGCACATAAATGTAAGTTTTCCTTATAAAAGGAATATCTTGTACAACTAGTTATAATGAGTTTAAGAAGATATCTATTTAATAAATAACTTTATTTAATTTATAAGTTAATGTTCTAAAGACATAAGTGTCTTACGAATTCATTTCAATACATTTAGGCAAACCAAAAATAGAAAGTATACCATGGTAGAATTCAAGAAATGTAGACAACAAGGATTAATCAATCTTCAATATGAGTAGAAGCCAAATTATAAAATTTCTATTAGAAACAGATGTAACCAACAAATAAGTTTAGCTCATGGGAAAGAAGCTAAAGAAATAGTATAAATATATCTTTTTCATGGATTACATGATAAATATTTGTCATTTGGACTACATTATAAATTTCAAAAAAGTATTCATATAATCAAGTAGATAATGATAATTCATAGAATTATTTAAACATTAGTTTCTTTTGTCAACCAGTATAAGTATTTAATAATTACTTTCAATTTCACAATCATACGTAAATTTGAGAAATGATAATTTACAATTGGAAACATACCCTACACGTAACTAGTAAGCATGTAGTGCATGATAGAGGGACATATTTATTTAATTTTTCTCATAGTCCAGCTATCAAGATTATGCATTATTTTAAGTTTTAGATGCTCTAAATGCAACTATGTATTTATAAATGAGAGTAACCAGCTATCCAATTAATAATTGAGCTAAGGTAAATTCTATGCCACTTTTATCTTTCATCCTAAACTTAAATAACTAATGTAAAGTATCCATATATATCTATTCCACTAATTATTATCTTCTATTTTATTTCCATCAAGTCTATTTATTTAGAATTATACAACTATAGAGTTAATGCAAAAAAACCACATGTTTATATTTCCATAAAATGGTGAACTGAAATAAGTGTTAACCTTTATAAGGAGGCAATTCATAATTGATTTAATTTCTTCTAATTGAAACAGATTTTAGTTTATATGTCTCACAAGAAACATCTAAATAAATCTTAATTGAATATTGATATCAAGAATTAATAGTGAATTATCTTAATATTATAGCTACCAAATAGTCAAACTAGGAAAAATAAAATCAATCTTATACCAGAAGGTTAAATCTAAGATGAATTAACATAGTAATAAACAAGAGTCTTAGGAATTGATTGTATTAGACATCAAACTCCCACTTATGGATTATTCAATCAATTCAAGAATGTAATACATATAGGATGGTAGTATGCTCAATCAATTCCTACTAACTATAATTTAAGTAATAAATATTTTACTTTATAATCTAAACAATACAAGGTACCTACATGACAACTTTAGCTATCATTTAGCTTAATCTTCCAATAATCTAATTTTCATAATCTGTTCATGTCATTCATTAACAGTCAATAAGATCATTATGATAATTTAAATTCAACAACTATATCTATACGTTAGTTACTAAATCAAATTAATAAATACATTGTTACCATATTCCATATGAAGTCATCAAAGTAAGGAGTTGAACATTAACTAGTTGATCAAAATAAAACCATCCCACTAGTCCTATGAGCCCCCCATCAGTTTTCCATTACCACCCCAACCATCAACAGGTTCATGGTTGCAATGATTGGGAACAAGTAATGAATTTTGAGTATGTCAATTTCCAAACAATGACATGATAACCAAAAGATACATACAACATAATCCATTCGTTTTAAGGTGAGACGAGAATGATCAAATCATCTAAGTATAGATTAAGAGCAGGGATGGCTAACTTAGGCCATCATATGATGTATACTATATTAATCTTAATCCATTATATATCTTTCAATTTTATCTTATTTGGTACCCCATCCAATTCTCGATCTATCTTTAATCATGCACACCAAAAATATATACATTTAACCATTTGAGTCTAGTCCAGGAATGAAAATACACACATATTTCAAATAGTAACAAAAAATGATTCAAAAATGAAATATTTAGATTTATTAACTAATACATATTAATTTAATCATAACAAAATTAATAAACTATGTATTTAATGTCATAGATCAAAATTGACGTAGTCAACTTAAAACATCCAAGTCAAAGTATTAATAATCTCATCTTCATATTATAAATTACAACATAGTGAAATCTTTTAATTTTGACATAGCCACTAAAACCACAAGTACTGGATTATAAAATGAACATCAATAAATTGAGTCAATGATGAATAAAAATTACTCAAGTGAAACCCAAATAAGTGAATACTTGACCGATCAATATCCCAAGATCATAAAAAAAGATTACGATGAAGTCTAAAGAGTTCAGGTGAATAGCCCAGTCATAATAAACACACAACCACATAAAGTGAATAGCATATATATATATATATATATATATATATATATATATATATATATATATATATATGTATATATATATATATATATATATGTATATATATATATATATATATGTATATATATATATATATATATTATATATATATATTATATATATATATATATATATATGTATATATATATATATATATGTATATATATATATATATCTATATATATACATATATATATATATATATATATGTATATATATATATATATGTATATATATATATATATATATATATATATAAATAACTCTAGCACAGTCAACCAAAAAAATAGCCACCTGATTATATAGGGTACATAAATACTCTATACATATACACATACATACATATATAGATGAACAAAACCCTAACTAGATTGATAAATAAAAAATAATGACATCGTTACCATTTAATGAATTCCAATATCGATTCAAAGTCGTCTAAGATCATAAAATAAATAAGGCTTGAACACCAACCAAACATAGTTCAAAATTGAACAACCTAAAATTCACAAAAGGAGCATAATTTCTATTTATGATATAATGTATATATAAATATATATACATATATATGTGTATACTTGTGTGTGTGTGTGTGTGTGTGTGTGTGTGTGTGTGTGTGTGTAAATAAACTTAAATAGTTTGGTGATGAAGACCTATGACACAGTTACTTAAAAATTTTCATAATCAATTTAAAATCATCTAAGATCACATAACAATGACAATATTCAAAATATTAATAGTCAAACTAGATAACCCAAAAACCAATAATACAAGGTTACAAATTTTCCTTCACAGACAATAAAATACCACAGTCCATTTTTAATAAAAAAATTTATAAGGAGATACAGATTTATACAGAGAGTGTAAATTTTAATAGGTTGATATAATCCAAAATTCAATTAAAATGGATAAACTATCAACACATGTAGCTTGCCAAAATAACCATAATCAAATCTAAAAGAAGTGATTACCCCTAGAATACCCATATGATAAAACGAATATCAAACAAGGTTACTAGACTATAAAACTATCACTATATATGAAACCTACCTAGCTTTAAGTCACCAAATGTAAAATGGTTGTGTAAGAAAAAATATCAACCACTAGTTTAATAATGAAATAAACCATGTTCATTTCCAAAGAACACAATCATAATTTCCAAAAGCACCTAACTTATCTTCATAATTTTCTATTGTTATAAAACTACAACCTTACAATGAATGCACATACATTATAAATAAAGACATGCAAAACTATCACAGTATATGAAACCTGCCTAACTTTAAGTCATAGAATACAAAATGGTTGTGTAAGCAAAAATATCAACCACTAATTTAATAAAATAATTAACCATATTCATTGTCAAAGAACACAGTCAAAATTTACCAAAGAACCCAACTTATATTTAAAATATTCCATTGTTATAAAACCATAACCTTACAATGAATGCACAGACATTATAACTAAAGACAAAAAGTTGCTAACATTTAAAGCATTCATCCATTATAATTAAAACACAATCATTACTAACATGCATATAACACACACAGACTCATCCCAGTCCATAAACCATTTGACTACATAAATATATCAATACATATCTAAAGTGTATACATTTATTTCAATTTATAATCAATAAACATTTTGATATATCGATATAATGGGTTTGTGTATGCACCTAGAAGTCCAAGGACTTAAAACTACATGTGCAACCTCTAATTTTTATCACTATATCAACCCAAAAAGAATTGAACTAGGAAACTCAATAAAATAATTACTTAAAAACATGTAAAGAATTTCAGAAAAGATGAAATCACTAAGACTCACCCAAGGTCATCGTTCTCTTCTTAAACCAACTAGTTCACCATTAAAACTAGATGAACCATTACTATTTGTGTTCAAAATGAACCATCTTCTTAAAATTTTGTCTACCATCCACCTTCCCCATTCTTTCCCCCATACCCAAATCAATTCATATTAAATTTTGGGAGGAGAGAGAAACCCATCATATCCCAAGGCAATCCCACCAACCATGCCATTAATGGTGAGTCTGGAAAACTCAATGACAAAGCATCCCCCCATCCAATAGAAAATAGATTATTGTTAATCAAAATGGATTAACAAAACTAATTGCATATCCTTGAAACCTTCACCCCCTACCTTATTAAATGAAGCTTAATGCATTTCCCATACAAACCATTAACCTAAGTTGATGTGATATTAAATAACATCAAGGAATTTAAACCATGTTTAAATCAAACCACAAATACATTAGTTGTTTAAGTAATATGCCATCAACCTTAGTTAAGGATGCTAGGTTGAAGCGGGGATAGGTGATGGGGTTAGAGTATCATGGGTGATATGTGTTTCCAAGGGGGTTAGGTCTAGGTGGTCTAGTTAGGTTTAGGTACAAATCAAATAGGTCGATAGGATTTAATAGAAAATATAAGTGATTTGGAAAGCCTTTAGGAATAGAGAATGAAGCTCTATGTATAGGGAAGGTTGTGGCCAATAAAATAGATAATAGAAAATAATCAACAATAACAATAAATAATAACCCATAATAGAAACCATATGGTACAATAGTAATCATAACATAAAGATCACAACTGACAAACATATAATGTAATATAACAACAAAATTGAATTCTATGAATGACAATCAAATAATATAGTACATCTCAATCATATTAACATGTTCAAAAATCATTGCTTCAAGATTATATCTTCCACCACCTATCTAGCTCATAGATAACTTGCAATCACCAAAATGACATAAATCACATTATGTCATAAATCAATAATCCATATAGATTGTAAAATTATCATTAGCAAAAATAAATAGTCCATAACATAATAAATCATATAATAAGTATGTAGATAATAATGTTATATCAAGTACCACAATAATCCATCTAAATAATAGCTATACCAGTCTAACATCATAGTGTCAATGTAAAAATAATAGAATATATAATGAAACATTGGGATCGTAACATCCTCCCCCTCTTTAAATGGAGTCATCTTGGTGACTTAATAAAAAATCCATACCTAATGGTGTCATAAAACATGAGCATCTTCCCAAGTGGTTCTTATTTTACTGATAGGCTCCCATTACACCAAAACTTATAATATATCCCTATTATGCAGTTTAACACTGTGATGGTCTAGGATTCTCACTGTAACTGAATCTTTCCCTCTTCCAAGACCTATAAATCAGTCCAATCAAAAACATGAGATGGATCAAGTATATACTTTCTCAATAGTGAAACATGAAAAACATCATGTATCCTTGAAAGAGCAAGAGGAAGTGCTAGTTAGTAAGAAACAGAGCTGATCTTTTCTATTATGTAAAAAGGCCCAACAAATCGAGCTGCTAACTTGGAAGCCTTCCAAAATTTAATAAAACTTTACTATGGTATAATGCATAGAAAAACTTTATCCCCTAAGTTGAATTATCATTAATTTATTTTAATATCTTCATAGATTTTTTATCTGTTAGACGCTGCTTTTAAATTTTGCCTTATTTTTTCCATTTTCTTGCCATATTCTAGCAATAAATTGGGCCCATTAACTTCCATGTTTTCTAAGCTATCCTAACCAATAGGTGTCCTACATTTGTGTCCATATAAAGCTTCAAATGGAGCCATGTTAGTCATTGAATGGTAGGAATTATTATATGTAAATTCAACCAGATGAAGATAATCCTCCCTTTTAGTTTGCTAATCCATTACATACCTACGCAACATGTCTTCAACCACTTGGTTGAGTTGTTTTATTTGTCCATCTATTTTTGGATGATATGAAGAGCTAAAATAAATCTTTTTTCCAAAGGCTATAGTTATGAAAACCTTGAAGTAAATAATTTATCCTAATCTTATATGATTACCTCAGGGATGCTATGGATTCTTACTACTTCCTTCACAAAGAGTTGTACAAATATAGATGGATCATGTCTCAAATTTCCAGTAATAAAGTGTCCAAATTTAGTTGTTTTATCAATAACAACTAGGATTGTATCATGTTTACTGCATGATTTTGGTAGACCCATAATAAAATCAAGTGAGACTACATCCCACTTGTCCTTAGGAATATCATGATGGTATAACAACCCTCCTAGATGGAAATGTTCAACCTTAACCCATTGGCATTCCAAGCATTTCAATAAAAATTTAGCGATATCATTAAGCTTTAGGTCAAATCCTAAGTAATGATAAATCAACATTTTTTTTGGTACATTCTCACCTAGGCACCTATGTAAGATTTATATAAATATTAGATTTTCACTTAAATCTCTTCCTTTTAAGTACATGGGCATTCCTATCTTCCTTACAAAAGATTATACTTCTTTGTGGGATTATTTTGTTAATAAATTACATTCTAAGTTGGATTTGTGGAAAGGAAAGTGGACTTCTTGGGAAAAAATTGTAGCTTCTCCAGTTTCTCCTTCAATAAACACTTATCTACCACCTATCTATCATTGAATATCTAACGAGTGTGAATAATAGACTTAATACCATCATAAGGAATTTTTTTTGGAATGGCACCACAGATGTAAGAAAGATCCTAAATAAGAAATGGACCAACATTAGCAAACTCAAATCTAAATGTAAATGTGATATTAGAGATGTTATGATGTTAAATATATCCATAGTAGCTAAGCTAATTTGAATATATTTCAAAGAATAATATATATTATGGAGAAAAATTCTTCACAAAAATATTCTTTACTCTCTTATCCCTTTCAAACTTATGACAATTAATGTGTGGATTAAGGGATCCCATATATGAAACTTTATGGGAAAATCTAAGCTTATAATCATCAACTCCATATGATGGGATATCAAGTATGCAAGGTTGGTAGATTTATTTTGTGATTCTTAGTCTTTAATGGGACCCTTATGAAACCATCCTATTTTACATAATTTGGAGCCTTTATTTGTTACCTTTTTTTTTGGGTTGTAATGTTCAAAAATATTGGAATATTTCATTAGAACCAAGGATGACTAATATGAAGTGGAAAGATAAAAGATTAGTCCAATCACTTTTTAATTTGGACTAATATCTTTTTATAAATTTATATCATCCCAATCAATTATCAACTATGTAAAAAATAATAATCTATTTTGGAATGATCATCCATTGGGTTATTATGTGTTTAAATATGATTATAATAAAGTCTTGTCTAATGAGGGTAATGTTTAGTGGCCCGTTTATAAGGTTTTGAATCTTATCATCCTCCCTAGATCCAAGAATTTGTTCCTCTTCCAAGTTAGTATTTTTTATTCTCATAATTTTTATTTTTCCTCTTCCAAGTCTATACTTTGAGTAGAGGTTACGAAATAAGGCAAAATTTTCCTCTCTTATTGCTAACATGTTATCAATGGTTAAACCATTTGACAATTTTAAGGAAGATATTCTATTGAAATTTTAATGAGAAATAATATATTGATGAAAACAATGTGTGGTACAGTCCTCATTTTTTCCCAGTTTTCCATTTGACTTTTGTCTTCAAAAAAAAAATTCTCAAGTTAAAATATCTTGAAGCTTATTTATCAAATTATTTTTGAGGGAGAATAATCATGTCCAAAACTTTGGATTATTTTTTGGAGATTCAATAATTCTTCCTCAATTTTGTATTTCTCTTTAAAAAACTTACCAAAATATTCCCTATTCCAAACCTTGAGTTGTGATTTAACATGTTTATTTTTTTTGTATACACCTAGATATGGTCAAGTAAATATAAGTATTATTTATATTTCAAATTTTGTATTTATAAGCTCATAATGTTTAATTATGATCTCATTGGTGTGTATTGTTTTTTAGTCTTGTATCTCTTTTAGTATCTCTTCACATTGATTTTAAAATATTTGTTGATGTTTTATTATTGGTTGTCATTCTTTATCTGAGTCAGAAGGATCCCTAGTATTTTTTTAGGTTTCATCCATTTGTCTTTTTTTTTTATACATGACCTCCCTATTTATACTATTATGCTCTTTTAACTTATCTGAAAGGGGAGGTCTTCATTGTATGTTTCATAACCTTTGTCAGATTATGTTTCATTTGGGTACCTTCTATGACTATTTTACCTTTCTTTTAGTTGGTTTCTATTTAAATAGGTTTTTGAAATTAAAAATTGAGAGTCTTATATGTATAGGGTTATCTAAACCATTTTACATCTAACACATGTCTATTTATGCACCAACATAATAAAAGAAAATGGACAATATAGTAATATGAATTTGTACGTTTTATTTGAAGTTCATATTATTACATCTAGAATGCATGATTGGACCAAGAGGATGGAATAAGTGAAGATCATTTAGATGCACATAACTTATGATCTAATCACACATAAACATTAGTGGGATAACTACATTGGCATGAAATCCCTATTTTGGGGTTACATAGGAAACACTTAGTTTAGAGTAGTTCTGAGGCTAGCTTGGTCATTCCCACTTCCCCAATTTTCCTCCCTCTTTACATTTGATCTTTTTTTAGTTTTATGTGTAAGATTTTCCTATAATTTTAAATAAGAAAAGGTGAAAATATAAGATTAACTATATGATTGTACATTGATGGTAATCTATAAATACATCTACAAGAATCTCCACAAAAATTACTAGTTTATATTTTTGTTGTAGGAATATTCTAGACAAAAATGCTTCGAAAGTGCCATAATCCAATTTTGTTAGTTTTGTCCTATATAATCACAATAATATATAGTTGGTTTAAAGGATTTTTTTTTAGCTTCAAATACCCACACAATCATTCAAAACATTGATTTATATGAAAATAGATAAGGTACTCATCCCTCTTTGTAATTTTATGTCAAAACCCTATTTACACATATGCATTAATTCTCAAGTAGGTATGTGTTTGAGTGAATATTTGACTACTCATTTAATTTAATCAACTATTTTTCATACTCTATTGAGTTCCATTAATAAAAAAATTGACAATACATATTACTGAACCTATTTCATTTATTTAACATAACCAAACTCTACCTTTTAACCCTAGGGTTTCCTTCTATATTTTATCCTCCTAGGGTTTTAAAAAAAAAATTATTTCCATATTATATTAGGTTGTGCATTAGCATTACTTTTTATTCCTCATCATGTTCTCATATTAGTTTTTTTTTTAATTTAAAATTGAAAAAATGAATCTCTTCCCCCTTATTCACTAATCCATTCCTTATAATTACAATAAGCAATAGATAAATTACCAAGATTGTGTGTTAGATACTAAAAAAAAACATGACTTGTGTATAATGATGATGATCATTATTTTTATGGTGATTATGAATAAAAATTTTCAAGGGATGATCCATGTGCCAAGGAAATTAATATAGTTATGTGTCCTTCCCCTACATCTCCTCTTCTCTCTCTTCAAAACAATGTAAAACAAATTAACAATATAATTCCTAAAGAACCTCTTATTAGTGATGTGTTATATCATAATTCCCCTAGGTTACTATGTCTCTCTTTCTCATTTAATAATATAAAGTATAGAAGATTAAAATTCCATCACATGAAGAAAATGGAAATTGTGCATCTAAAAACTCACATTCTACTTATATTAATATTCATTATCATCATGATAATGCTATACCTAAGCCTGATAATTCATGTGCATCTCCTATCCTTTCTCGTTGTGATAGTGAAAATTATTATTCCAAATTTTCATAATGAAGCTAATATTCCTTTTGAATGCCATTACACAATAAACAAGGTAAAAAATATAATTGATTCTCCTCTCAAAGAAAATAAGAATGTTTCAATCTCTAATATAAATAACGAAAGTCAAGATTCAACTTTTACTCCATTTGATGATATTTCAAAAAAGCAAAAAATATAAATACATGTCTTAGACCCTCTTCTAACAAAAATGAAAAGAGTGTTCCTTTTCACTATCATGCTATTTTATATAAGGTGGAAACTATCAATATTTATTCTCTTATCTCCCCTTCAAAAATGCAATTTGTTTTCCATTTCAAATGTTGATAGTATAAATCACAATTGTGCTCTTATTCTGTGTTTTGATGTTGTGATAAAATTAAAACTATCAATGCATATTCTAAACCCTATTTTAGTCAAAATAAAAATTTAAACATATTAAATCATGGTTCTACAAGTGAACACGATTAAAATTGTAATAAAAATGATTATTATGTGTATAGTGAAGAAGAAAGCATGTTTACTACACCTATTATTACTTCTTATTTACCTTTCTGTCATGTTCATAATGGTTGTGTGTTAGAAAGAAAATCAAATATTATCTTGCTTAATGATAATATAATTTCACCCCATAGTGATATTCCTAGTTCTCTTTCAAAATATAAAATATGTGAGAATGTTGATTCTATTAATGAGACCAATAGTTTTATTTATTCTATTTATATAGAATGTAATATTGCTTTACAAACTACCAATATATTAAATACCAATGAATCTACAAAAGTTACCATGCATCAATAAAATTTTATGCTTGACGCTTCTTATCCTATTAAAAATATTATACCTATCTCCAAAATTAATAATAAAATTCAGTTATTAAATGAACCACTCAAAAATATTAACATACCTTCACAAGAACTTATCTTTTTAATACATGTTGTGGGTGATTTACAACATAAATTACATCAACTTACATTAGAAAGTAAGGCCTATCATTTTTGGATCGATTCAAACACTATCTATGGTAATTATATAATACATAATCTCTTATATGTGGAGGTACAATTTTATTTCAAGATATTAAGATTTTATAAGTTCAATGGAAATGGGGATACATATTTACATCTCCAAGATTATAGAAAAGATATGAATGGTTGCAATGGAAATATGATATTTCTACAATTACTTTCAAAGAGTTTAGAGGATGATTCACTAAATTGGTTTCATCATTCACTACCTAAGGGGTATTTACATACATATTTTGAGTTAGAAGAAGTCTTTCTTATGCATGTTTTTAAGAATAAGGGGGCCATAATGACATACGAGTGACTACCATCATTACATCAGGGAAAGTTAGAGCTAGATTGTGATTAAAAATTAAAGTGTTACACAAAGGAAAAGGATCAATTTACAAACAAGATCCTACACTTATTAAATCACCTAATGTTATATTAAAACCTATATTGTTTGATTCATATATAAATAGGCTTCATGATATTAATATAACATTGTTGGATGAGAGGATGATCACTATTCCCCCAATCATTAACATCCATGGCATTGATTGGAAAAAAACATATATATATATATATATATATATATATATATATATATATATACCCTATTACAACTATTTTCACATAAATGGTCATTATGATAATGATTTGTGTGCACTTAGAGGAAATATTGAGTTGTATGTTGACATATCTATTATCAATTTTAATAAGAATTCCTATAGCTCTCATTTACCTCATTATATTAGATCTCACTCTACCATGATTTATTTCTCATAGGACATTCTTTTTAATGAACCAATGGTTTCTCATCATGTTTTTATAAATGCATATAAAAAAAAACATCATGAGAGATTCATTGTATCTCTAGCTCAAAATTAGTGGAAGGTAGTGTATAAAGTTCAACAAACTTATACTAGTGTTGTAATACAAATAACAAAGATTCAATCATAAATGAAAATAAAACAACCAATAAAGTGTCATGTGATAGATACTATGTAGATTGATACTACAATTATTCCCACTAGGATGGTTTTATAGTTAGAATATAGTTATTTAGATATATCACATACTTAGTATAATACATAGTTCATGTTGCCTTTAGGATGTCTGAATGTTTACTTTGGGTTCATATTGTTTTTAAGTTATTCTCAAATATACATCATAACTCTAAAATATTAACATTTTAACATATAAAATTAAAATAAATAGACATCTAAAAATATAACATGTTAAATACATAGAATTATACAAAATTTAAATATATTAAAGTAACTGATAACTATATATATAAATAATTTTCCAATGACATAATATGAAATAAAGTGTTTATAAAACAAATAAATAGTACATCACTCTATAATTGGAGCACAGTCCACATAACCTTCCCCATCCATATTAATATCCTCTATATCTACTAATATACGAGACATAGAACTAGAATCCCTAGGATCACCTCATGTCCTAGATAACAAAATCTCTCTCCTCTTTTAATCCTCATATACAACCAATAATTTCTTAAGATCAACACACTCTCACTATAATCATACATACTCATCCAATAGTCTAGGACATAGAGTAGCAATCAAGTATGGTGGGGTATTTATAGTCTCACCACCTCATCTCATAACTCGTCTTATTTTATTTCATCTAGAACATACACAAAAAATTAATTACATCTCAATAAAGTAAAGATGTGTGCACATCAGTAACTATTTTCACCCACTTAATAATACCTCCATCCATGACATTTTCTAGAATATGTTGTGTCAACTCTCATAGTGTAGACTTAATCATCATCCTAGTAATCCTCATTACCTACATAAGCACATAACACAAAATAATTATCCATCATTAAAAAAATAATATAGAAACAAAAAATGTATAACAAAAAAATAATTCAAACATCAAATACCTCCAAGGTCTCTCAATGGATCTAAGTCTAGCACATTGTTAGCATCTCCATCTCCTCCATCTAGGAATAGTTGGGCCCACATAAGATGTGTCCACCATGTGTTATATGAATTTGTACACACAACATCTTCAATATGGGATATCTATTTAATGATTCCTCTCATCTATAGAAATGGGGTAAATATCTAATTCAAATAGTTTACCCCTATCACCTAGACTCACTAGAGCTTAAACACTATGTGCCCATATCCATGAATTTGGGGAAAATATTGACACATCTTGAGCTATGTGTAAATCTATTATATTAAAAATGATAATATACATTTTTCCACTAATTATGGTACCAACACCTCATAAAGATCCAATGTAATTGTGTGTCATCGTTTGGATAGCCAATGAACCCTCTTTATCATATCCAAATAATAGAGTCATATTTAACTCATTGAGTGTCCACCTAAAATGCATGTTGATCCAATCTCACACGTACCATGTGTTATCTTATCTTAATACCAATACATGTGGGTGTTCCCAATCAACATGTGGCATCCCTACCAATTAAGTAATAACTAGGTGCTAATAGGCTCATTAGTGTAATAGTGTGGTCTAACCAATCCTTCCATTGAACTCCCCTCATGTAAATCTATAGAGATCCTGATATAAGTATTCTAACCTAAGGAATACATGTTCCCATTATGATCTCTGTGTTTTATGATGGTATGCATCTTATAAGAGATGGACACACCACTACCATCTACCTCTTTGAATGAATCCAATAACAAGAAAATGAACTTACACACATGTGAAAATATCAATAACACAATATAAAATAGTACCACATCTAAATCACCACACTAACATTGTGACTTATGCCTACCAATTCTATATTTATATTCATGATCTTTTGGTACCAGACCAATCTTTGCCTATACCCCTATCATCAAGCTAATCATTGGTAGTCTCAAAATTTGTCATACATCCTCTAAAGTAGTCATCATATTTTCTATAGGAAACCAAAAGGTGAAATTATCTATATCCATCATTCAACCAATGAAATCATCACATGAGAATCATATGGCATCATATCTAACAAACCCACATAGATCAGACCTACCCTCTTAATGATAGACCTCTCTTCTTTAGATAGTGTGAGGTCACATATAATCTCCACCATCCAAACTCATAGAAATCATCTACTTATAATATCCTTCTGCACAATACCAAAAAACATAACATTTTTTTATAAATAAAAAACTTTAAACCTTAATGTAATTGGAATTAGAGTTGGAAAGAATAGGGATCTTTTTCATAGTGTGCACTAGTGTAAATATGCCTCTATATTTAGATCTCCAAGTGGTATGAATTAAGTATAGATTTATATTAATCCAAAATGGGAAATGACACACTAGGAAGCCTAAAAATAATTATAACAATATAATAGAGGGTTTAATTTTAAAAATTAACTACTAGAGGATCAAGGGATGCGATTGACGCATAGGTGCAAATCCTATTTCCACTATTATCCCTATTAGTTGATATTTTACTTTAAGTAATAATATAGAATTTAGATCTAGGTTTAGTTCTATAAATACTTAAATGTATATTTAGAAATAATAACACTTATGTAGATGATAAATAAAAATTTGGAATAGAATACTCTCGCATATATGAAACAAGTTTACAACATTGTTTGGCGGAGACCAAGGTTCACTTTAGTCGTTGGAGCTTATTCTAAGAGATTGAAGAAGAAATATATTTCATGTATAGTATAACACTATGGATTGGATTGATTTGTATCATCTAGGTCATATAAATATGACCTCCCTACCAAGATGTTATAAACATCCAAAGGTCCAATGTCAAAAGTGATGATGTCCTTCATAGACTTGACTTTGAACTGGAAGGTGAATTTATCATCAGACATGTATACCCTTCCTCTACTAGATCCACCCTAAGGAGTGTGACTTGGAATTTATATTAGTGGAAAGGAATAATATTTTGGATGTGAAGGTTGCGAGATGATGTTACAATAAATTGACAAAGTAGGAGTAAAATATTAGATTTAATTGAATTTTAATGTGTATGTTATGTTCACAATTAATAATAATAATAATAATAATAATAATAATAATAATAATAATAATAATAATAATAATAATAATAATAATAATAATAATAATAATAATAATAATAATAATAATAATAATAATAATAATAATAATAATAATAATAATAATAATAATAATAATAATAATAATAATAATAATAATAATAATGTATAGAGTTACAAATAATAAAAATGAGGGATTACACCAAATAATTCTCTAAAAAAGATAAAAATAAAGAAAAAAATGTTAGCATAAAAAGTAACTTTAAAGTTTAAATAAGAAGAATACAAAACCCATCCATCATAATCATCACTTAGAGTTGTATAATATATTAATAACAATTTTTTTTTTCTAATTTGAAATGTTTTGTGGCTTTTTATTTATCTCACAAGGACTTAATATGAAATTATAACTTTAATATATTAGGCTATTAAAAATAGGGAATGTCTCTTAACAATGGAACAATGCTGTCGAATGGATTAAACACACCAAGTCTCATTTTTCTTATGAGATTTTACTCATTTTTTGAAACCTATAACTTCTAAGCCTTTGAAGACATTTTTTAACATTGTGTGAACAACCATGTAGCATTT
The DNA here is from genome assembly GCA_037957365.1 of Torreya grandis. Taxonomy (NCBI): domain Eukaryota; kingdom Viridiplantae; phylum Streptophyta; class Pinopsida; order Cupressales; family Taxaceae; genus Torreya; species Torreya grandis. The sequence goes on along the minus strand of JARHVA010003632.1, from coordinate 1,610,205 downwards.
GGTGTTTTTTATTTGGTTTCAAATTTTGCCATGTTATTTTTCTAGTGTAGAATATATCAAGGTTATACAATATACACACATAAGTGAAAATCATACCATATCTAAATTGAATTTACACAATCAATTTATTAAAACAATTTCCCCTTAAATTTTAGAGATAAATGACTTGCTTTATATTCCATTTCTTTGGTCTATTTTAGTGCATATCTAAGAAGATTAAACATCACTGCAGATAATTATTTATAAAAATTTCCAAGGCAATTTTTAGGATGTGAATTCAATATTCACATGACACTATTCATGAATTACTATTCATGGACATTATTCATGTGATGAGGTGGAAGTTACTATTCACAGCGGTAAGTCGGTGGTGACTATGCTGATGAGGTGACAGTGTGACTTGGTGATGACTACGTGTATGAGGTGGTAGCTTTTTGATGTGGCATGGTCCACATGAAATATTTTATTGAATAAAATATTAAGAGATATAAATGGGACTAAGTTATATGATGGGTGACTTTTGAAGGCATGTGGGAACAAGCATCTCCATCATGTGCATGTGGGGCACATTTGTCTATGGGCCCTTTTGATTGGAGTCAAAAACATGATTAAGGCATATTTTGACTCATGTGAGTGCACATGGGTTGTAGGGACATTGACCAATATGTTTTATTGGAAGTAACATGCGAAGTAGGGACATGATGTTTGGGTTACATGGAGGTGGGATCCTCAAGTAAAAATTGGGAGAAGCTTTTGACTAGCACATGTGAGGGAGACAAGTTTCATATTCATGAATAATAAAGACACATAGAGGGTGGAAAAAATTATTATCTCTCCCATTTACCATCCATTTTTATCTTCTCTCCTTGTATTCTATATATGTATGATACTAACTCTTCATATAGGTATGCTTGGGAAAGCATCTGTAAGGAAGTATGTAATCTTGAAATTTTAGAAAATTGTGTATGTTAGTGTTGTAACTAGATTGAGAGTTTGAAGGCTTTGCATAGTCTTGTATGTCTCTTGTGTGAAATCATTGTTAGAGGAGAGTGTGTGTTGAAGAGGAAGCTTTGTGAAGAGGTTTTTATTCAGAAGTCATTAGAAGACTACAACTGCCATTTGCCAGTGGTTTTTACTTGCACTTATTAAGGTTTCCATGTTATATAATTATGTAATGTGTTTTTATCTATCATTATTATTTTAGCTTATTATTTCCATATTTAATTTCTTGCATAGTACAATACTATTTCCTAACATCTAGTATTAGAACTATGATATTTGAAAAACTCTTGTGTGATTTTTTCTATTGATCTAGGGAACTTTGTGCCTTTGGGAGCTACTACAATGATAGGAAGAGTAACCACATTTGAAGTAGAGACTTTTTATTGAATAAATATCTCCCTATGAAAGTTGTAGGTGGAGGATCTCTTTGTGCATAATTACCAAGATTTATCCTTGAAGCATCTTTCAAGAAAACCAAACAATATGATAGATGAATATTGAATCAAGGTGGATAAAAAGATAGTTTCTACCTTCTATCTATGTCTTGTATATTTTATTTTATTCAATGTTTTTGAGGAGAAGATCATATATGAATTATGAGAGAAGTTGAACAACATGTACCAGATGAAGTAAGCTATAAACATAGTATTCTTGAACAAGTAAATGTATAGTTTGAGGATGAAAGAGAGTTCATCCATTATTTCTCACTTGAATGAGTTCAACACTATTATCAACAAGCTAGTATCCATCAATGTCAATATAGATTATGGAGATAAGGCTATCACCTTATTGTGATCACTACCAGATAGCTGGGATCATGCAGTGATGACCATCAATAATTCATCATCAACAAAGTTATTAAGCCTTAGGATGTGTTTATAGTATTACTTAGAGAGGAGATGAGAAGAATGTCTTCTGATGCATCCTGAAGTAATGAATCTTTAGTTTTGAGAGGAATATCCAATGAGAAAAGAACACAAGGATTGTCACCATCTATATCATAGTTTAGAGGACCCAAGTGGAATACTAGGTACTAGCATTATGGAAGTCCAGGACACTTGTAGAAGTATTGTTGGCATTTGAAAAATGAGGAGATGGATGAAAATCAAAATCCACCTTCAACTGAGGCCAACATAATAGATTTAAAGTAAGTGACATCACATGGGTATTTTTGCCTCAGTAGTAATAGATCAACTAATAATTCATGGGTGTTGGAATCTGGTGCATATTATCACATGTTTCCACATAGAAATTAGTTTGAGGGTTACCAACCATGTAGTGGAGAGTCTATATATATATGGGTGATGATCATCCATTATATATTAAGGGAATAGGGGACATAAAGATCAAGTTGTATGATGCTAAATTCATAATGTTGAAGGATGTGCATCATATTCCCATTTTGAATAAGAATCTTATGTCCATCAAGAGGATGGATAAGCTAGGGTATTCATATACTTTTGGGAATGGTAAATATATAATTCCTAAAGTATCTCTAATGGTGGAAAAATGAGAATCATATGGCTCCTTGTATTAACTATGTGAAGATTCAAAAACATCAAAAATTGATCAGGGTTATGTGATGCTAGCTAAAAGAAATACCTATAAGAGAGTGAAGCTTAAATCACAAGTCGATGTCTAGGCATTTGAAGTCAATCAAGTATAATTACTGAAAACAAAGAATAAGGGGTGAATAATGTGGTATCCTACTGACCACATGTTTCTAAATGAGATGTTACATATGAGGGAAAATCCATGTAAAGGATGAGGTAAAATAAACACTTGACATTGTACCTATTTGAATTAGTGGAAAAAGAAGATGAAGAAGCAAAGTGAGACCTAGTATTCCTATAAGGAGAAGGCCATATGTTTGGACATGTAGTAGAGTGTGATGCATTTTATATGCATTCATAAGAATCAAAAACTTGGTAGATGCATTGATGTATTCAATACTGTGAAAATTTCCCAAGAGCTTTGATTGGTCCAATTGTACCATATTTGGGTACAACTAATATCTATAAGCTATGAGGAGAAGTCTGGTATTAACTTCTATGTCATATTATTTCTTCATTGCTATTAAGAGTGTTACATGCACTGGTTTTTATTCTTAGTAGGAGCAACTTAAGTCATACATGGTGATCTCTCTAGAAGAGATAGAGTAGCCATATGGCTATAAAGATAATGTAAAGATTTGATGGTGTGCATATTAAAGACTATACGAGCTAAATTAGATGTGTGGATGGGAGTGCATAAGTACCTTCATGAAGAGCCAAAGTGTTTATTAGAGGTTTCTATTATATGTTTTGATGACATGTTGAAACTAGGCCCCAACATGATCACTGGTGTGATGGCTCAGTGACAAGAACATGATTAAGGTAGTATAAGGATCAAACTGAGGAAGAAGATGCATAAATATGGGAAATCAAGGAAGTAACCTACTTCTTGCAGTGTGAATTATCACCATAAGAGCATCGTATAATGGATAATAAGACATGTTGTTGTCTTATGTATTGGATTTATTAGGATTAGGAAGCCTCGTAATGCCATGGTGAGCACTAGACTAGATAATTCTAAATAGTGCAAGTTGTGAGTGGTTCATGGAAAAATCCTAATAGGAGGATTGGTATGTGTTGTGGAGAAGTGGAGAATCACTTTAGGTGTTGTAATATGCTATGGAAGAGTAGATGTTGACAAAGCTAGTCAAGATAGAAGTTTTAGTAGTGAAATAGAATTTCTACTTGGTTTATGTTAGGGAAATAAAGGGCATGGTTGGTAGCTATATGGAATAATATGTGGGTATGGCAAAGCCTATGTATTGAATTAAAGTGGGAGAATGCTAGCATATGAAGTCACTATTCACATTACACTATTCACTATTCACTATTCATGGCCACTATTCATGTGATGAGGTGGTAGTTACTATTTACAATGATGAATTGGTAGTGACTAGGTGTATGAGGTGGCACCTTGTTGATGTGGCATGGTCCACATGAAATATTTTATTGAATAGAATATTAAGAGAGAGAAATATGATGAATTTCTATGATGGGTGATTTTTGGAGGCATGTGGGAACAAGCATCTTCATCATGTGTTTTTGGGGCATATTTTTCTATGGGCCCTTTTGGTTGGATTCCAAAATATGATTAAGGCATATTTTGACTCATGTGAGTGCCCATGGGTTGTTGGGAGATTGACCACTATGCTTGATTGGAAGTCAAATGTAAAATAGGGACAACATGATTGGGTCACATGGAGGTGAGATCCTCAAGTCAAAAGTGGGAGCATCTTTTGACTAGCAAATGTAAGGGAGATAAACTTCCTATTCATGAATAGTAAGGCCACATGGAGGGTGGCACAATTTCTTCTCTCTCCTCTTTATCATCCGTTATTGTCTTCTCTCTTTGTATTCTATATATCTATGATACTCCCTTTTATGTAGGTAAGCTTGGGAAAGCAAGTGTAAGTAAGTGTGTAAGCTTGGAAGCTTAGAGAAGCTTGTATGTTAGTGGTGTAACTAGCATGAGAGTTTGAAGCCTTTGCATAGACACGTATGTTTCTTGTTTGAAAGCATTGTAAGAGGAAAGAGTGTGTTGAAGAGGACACTTTGTGAAGAGGTTGTTATTCAGAAGTCAATAGAAGACTAAAACTACCATTTTCCCATGGTTTTTCCTTGCACTTAACAAGGTTTCCATGTTATCTACTTGTGTAATGTGTTTTTCTCTACCATAGATTATCTACTTGTGTAATATGTTTTCCTAAATTCTTGAAAAGTAGGATATTATTTCCTAACAATATTACCAATATATTTCAAGGTTTTAACTCCTTGAAAATGTTCATTGAGATGGATTGAATTCGAGGAACAAAAGTTGCATGGAAACAATATAATGTTGAAGACACCTAGTATTTTCACTTTATACATTCAATATATCCATGAAGATGGATCACAGATTGTGATGCAAAATGTTGATTAAATTTTCTACACACAAAGTTTTCCAGAAAAGTTTCTATTTAGATCCATGAATGCAAGATATGAAAATGAATTGTAATTTATATTTAGCAGTTCATTGTTTTGGATTGTTTGAGGTAGAGAATTTCTTACAAATTTCTCATGATTTAATACCATCTAGGTAGGGTCCTTTCTCATCTAAATAATAAGGCTTTTAACACTTCAAATAAAATTACTAGAAAAAAAATTTTGATCATCAAGTTTTAACCTTGAATCAATAGTGGTAGACATATATAATATGTCAATGCATCATGTAAATGCATCAAACCATTTACAACGTTCCTTAGAATTCTAATGAATAGGACTAGTGTAAAATCTATAGCTCTAGTTTTGCATTGAAAATTTTCTCATTCATAATAAAAGACAATTTAACTTATTAAAGTTTTTGTGTGGGTTTTATGTCAAATCATCAGTTTTTACACATTCTCCAACCTCATATGATAATGTCTATAATTTTACTAATTTTTATTTCATGTTATATGCCAATAATACCATTTTTCAATATATTTGATAATGATTATGTATTAAATATAATTCATATTTATGTTTGAGTGGTCTTAATGTCTTTTGGGTCAGTCTTCCTAAGATTTGTGTCAATTTCAAGGTTGGAGATCACAAACTTGTATTTATAACTAAACACTTTAAGTGAAGAATAAGAGTTGATTTGTGGCATGCCATCTATTCACATAGATATTTCTTATGTTAATTTTATCATTTATTATGTCAAATTTGTGAAATAAATACTACATATCTTTACAAGATAAATTCTTATGTTTCAACATAATATCCATGTTTCAACATAATATCCATTCTATTATGATTAGGAACACTATAATTTTTAATTTTCTATAATAATATTATTATTTTAAATAATATCATAAATATTTAATTAAATAAAATTAAAATAAATCCCACCCGATGTTCCTAGCACCATTAGGGTAATTTGTCGTTTATTATGTATTTATATGAATATGACGCATAGAAATATTTATGGACCCACCCAATTGTGATAAAATAGATTTGATTTATATTTTGAATTAGGTGTGTAAAATATTTAATGCTATAAATTTTATTAATTATAAGATATTATAGTTTTTAAATTTAGATTATAATTTTTATTTTTATTTTCCTTTCTTTTTATTTTTTGGGTCTATGGGTATTATTTTATAACACATACATATTTTAGATAAATTTAAGTAGAAGATGTTGAGAGATCATCATCAAGATGTTTTGTACTATTTATTTTACAAATCTAAAAAAAATTTACATATGACTTTGAGAATAATATATTTCGGTGTCTTTTATATAGATTTATCTAAGACATGTATGCTAGTTTAGTATAATAATATAGATCAGGTTTTAATTTATAATATTTCTCATTTATAAAATTATATTTAAATAAAAATTATTATGATATAATAATCAAGCATATTTTTTTTAAATATATATATATTTTTTTATAAATGTAGGTTAAGTGGATATATAATAAAATTATATTTTTATTAAAAAAAATTAATATAATAATATCTACTTAATTGTTTTGAAATAATTTTTTTTATAAATGATAGTTGAATGGACATCAAATTTAAAACTGTAATTAAAAAATGAACACTCTAATTACATTACAATTTACCACCACTTTTGAATTAAACAATATAATTATTATATAAATCTTTATAGTCTTCAAATTTAAACCAAATTTAGAATCACCAATTCATAAATAGGATATAAATTTTAAAAAGAAAAAAGAAAAATTAAACATTAAAAATTTATTATATTCACAAGAATTTTTTTGGATACAACTATGATAATAATTTATTGAAACAAAGATATATATATATATATATATATATATATATATATATGGGGAAGGTTAAAAGTTTATTATTTCTAGTTCTAAACGTTAGACAAATGATAAAATAATAACAATAGCTTATAAATATAAATTATATTATAAGAGTAGATGCATCTACGTTTGGTAACATCTTTTTTTGGCATTTAATTAATATAAGTACCTTCTTCCATTTAGGCTAATTCTTGGAGATTATCTATTGTGCATTAATCTTGCAAAGAGTGGTTTATAGACTCACGATTATCATAACACCATAGCCTTGCAGTGTGCATAGGCACAATCCTATAGACTTGAGAGGGGATATAGCTTAGTTGAAATTTCATAGTTAATTATGATGCATTGAGGTACACCATATTAGTGTATACTGTTATAAATGTTTGGTTAATGGAAAAATAAAATAGTGTTAGGCGCATTTACTTTATTATTGAAAGCTCCATTAGAATTGGGTTTAAGAGACATTGGTAAAACCTTTAAAAGATTGTTGGGTGGATTTTCATTTAAATAAAAATATTTAAAGTGATGGTCAAATAAATATGAAATTTTAGTTTGGATAAAAGTTGAATATAGTCACTTCAATATATTTTATCATATATCCTTTACTTCCCCCACTTCTAGATGTTATTGTACAATATTTTTCAATATAATAAAAAATAATTGATAAACAACTTAATTTGTCAATGCAAGGATAGTGTGACAAAGCACATTATCAATATTGTATCAATTAGACTAATGCCTTTTTTTATAAATAAAATTAATAAAAATAGAGAAAAAAAAAATAGTGATTTATTTTTAGCTCTGAATAATATTAAGTATTTCTGGTTGAATGAGCATTTAATAAAATTAGTACAAATATTTTAAATATATTTATTTGAAAAATATCAACAAAAATTTTTGATTTGAGTTTTTCACACATCATAATTATTAATAAATTTATTAATAATAAGAACCACAATAACAACTTCCATTAATGTGTTAAGTGTATTCAGTAACCCAGCTTATTAACAGATTTTGGGTTCTTAGATCCCATATATTTGGTTTCTTCAAACTAAATTTCGACGAAACTGTATGAGGTATTACAGGAGTGTCCAATGCTGGGTGATGTATCAAGGATTGTGAGAGATCTTTAATTAAAGCATGATCTGTTTATTTGATTAATGGCACAAATAATAAGGCAGAAGTTCAACTGTAGTTTTGAGCATTCATTCTGCAAGGCATTGTGGAATTGAAAACTTGATCATAGAAAGAGATTCATTACTCATTGTAGACGCAATTAAAAAAGGTCATACTAAGGCTTGGCATCTCAACAACATACTTTGCCCAGTATGGTCTTGTTTGGATGAGCTCGTCTCTTGGTCCATCTCGCATTGCTTCGAAGAGGCTAATAAGTTGGTGGATTATCTAGCCAACTTTGGAGTCGAAAAAAAAAAGGCAATTATATTTTAGACAATACATATGAAAAGTGGCATGGGCTGGAAGATGTGAATATTGGTTAACATTTAATGCTATCCCTTGCGTCTCTCCCTCGAAATGGCAGATTGGACTTCTTTAATTCGATTGATCTCATTCGTGCCAAGGTGGTAGTCTTAATGGCTAAGTGTGGGTGGTTTTATTATAATTTTTGGATGTTTGTTTATTTCCTTGATCCTTATCTTCCCCTCAGCTCTGCTTTTTTCATCGCTCCCAATGGCTGATCACTCCATGGTCACCAATAATGTGTTGTTCGGGCATATTATTCATATGTGGGCTGATAAAGAGGAGATGGTTTTTCGTGTCCCTGTTTCTGATAGGAGGCTCCGCAATATCTTCAATGTGATGTCTGGTGAGGTGTTGGAATCTATTCTAGATCACAATTACATACATTCTATGTGGCGTCGCAAGTCAAATTCCAAGGTTGCAACTGTTTTCACTAACAATTTGATATGCACAATCAGAAATGAAGAAGAGGTGCTGTTGGCACTGGAAAAGTGGTCCGTCGGGTTTTTTGGAGTGGTCTTCAGGCTTGGATGTCAAGTTTCCCTGTTTTGTCGGGGACGGCTCCTCCATTTTCTAGATCGCATTGTGTGGGATGGATTCCTCTTTCAATTTTTGAGACTTGGAGATGCGTTTTGTCAATCTGTATAATCTGATGCAGAGTTTGATGGGGCCTTCTAGTTTTGCTTCTCTCCCTGCTCCCCCTATGGAAGACTGGATGGCTCCATTGCCTTCCTTGGCCCCTTTTCTTGACCCTTTTGATTTTCTTCTGGCAACTATGACGGTAAACTACCTGGTCCTCGTCTGCAGCAAATCGGATTCCTGGGTCCCCGGCTCGTTCTCTGCGTCTTCATTCATCCCAGGTGGTGGGGCTTGCGCTGACTTTCAATTGGCAGGTGGGACTACTCTGTCTCGTCGTTGCAAAGCGAGGTGTCCCCAAGTGTGGTGTAGTTGTTTGTGTATTTATCTCTTTCCTTCTTTGGTGGCTTCTCGTGATGGAGGTTTTGTTTTGATATGCTTCTTTTTGGCCTTTAAATGGTGTTGATTTGGATTGGCTGCTTCCATGTCGTTTCTGGAGCATTCTCCTCCGCCGCCTCCTCTTCTTTTCTAAAATTATTATTTTTTAGTATATATTTTACTGATTGATAATAAATCATGTCAAATTAGTTATATTAATATATCGATTTCAAAAAAAATTATTTTAAAAAAAAAGAAATTTTAAATTTCATTATATAATTAAGATATTATAATTTTTTAAGGGAACATATATACATATATATAATGAAAAAATGGATGTCAAATTTAAAAATGAAATTAAAAATGAACACATTCATATATATTATAACTCACCATCCCCCAATTATTATTGTAAAATGTCTTTCAGTATAATCAACAAAATCATTTCTTTATACTTCAACATTCTTTTTTAAAGCATAGAGAATGAAAGGTAAAAAATTAACCACCATTTATCTATAAGAAGAATAAACTAACAAAATAAAATATATGAAATAAAATAAAACAAATTTTTTATATTACATGAGAAAAACTTTCATAAAAAAAAAAGTTTATTTGAAACTTATTATTATAAATTAAAACTTCATATATAAATTAAGATTTTCTCATATAATCTTGATATGTTGGTAGTGTCACATTTCAACTGAATTGATATCCTATAAACATATCTTTACATCTTTATATACACATTAGAATTCTATATAAAAAATTATTTTTTTTAAAAAAAAGGAAAAAGTTACTCCGCCCATGCGTCCGATATTCAATATTCTTTTAACAGTGGTACTCCAATATTCCTTTGCCCACGCAAATTGAATTTTGCATATTTTCTTACCTCACACATGTAAACTTACTGAGCAGCCTGAACACGTTGAATTGAGAATGAAATAAATTATTTTTTAGAATTCTATAAAGCAGTTGATGGCAATCTGTGAAAATCGATTGTTTTGCCTCTTGTGAAATGCCAGGCGAAGTAAAGTTTTATAGGATTAATCGTTGAAATCTGTCATATCTACACACATATTCCAGCATTTGGTTATCATGGCCAATCAGGTGAAAAGCAAACTATTACTCTCACCGAAAATTTTCAAAACTTATATTTACAATTGTGATTTATGTATTTAATAATTTATTTTTGAAGAGAGAATTAGGTGTTTAAAAATGGAGGCTTTGTTTTTTGAATTATAAATATTGTTAATATTTTGAATCATGTTTAAGGTTTATCATTAGAGATGTTCAAAAAAATTCAAACTTAAATTTGATATAATGGAAAAAATAAAAATAAAATACACCCAAAAAAATTTTAAAAATATTAAATATTTAATTAACTGATACTTATCTTTATATATATAATTTTTTTTAATAGCAATCAATTTATGAAGAAGAAATTAGATTATAAAATATAAGCTTAAAAATTAGATAGAAAATTATTAATATAATTTTTTCTAAATTTCAAAATACTAAATATATTATAAATTATTTTTATTGAAGTTTTTAGAGAATCTTAATGTAAAATTACTTTTTGTCATAGAAACTCTCCTATACTGATGTGAGTTTTCTAACTCCTAAACTTCAAAGAAATATTTATATTAATAAGGTAAGTTTAACATTTATTTATTTTTATTTATATTATTTAAAAAATGTTCAAATAAAATATATGTAGAAAAATGAGTTGTGTGACTTTTTTTTAATTTATTAAAATAAAAAAAATGTAATATATTTTTACCAATATTTTTAAATGAATAATATAATTATTTTTGAAATTAATAAAATATAATAATATATTTTTAATTAAAAATATTGAACAGAAAGATAACATTTTGTATTGCTTAGAAAGAACAATTTAAAATAAATCATAGAAATGGAGGATAAACATACTTCTCAATTGTAGAAATTTAAGTATAAGTTAGTTTTCTATTCAAAATATGTGGCAAGTAATGATATCGTTATACACACACACACAAGCACAATTATTTTATTAATATTTTCAAATGAGTGGTGTTCCTCATATGATGGACCCCTTAAATATATTAAGGTATATATAAGAATTTGATGATAGAAAAATATTCCCTTTTACTTTGCAAGAAATTTTGTTGAGATCCATGGACTTAAAAGGAAGATTCTATAAAGGTCTATAAATATATCAACCAAAATAAATACATGAGTAGCGCTGTGCAATTTATTAAGATTTGATTTTGTTTAATAGTTTGGTAATAATTATTATATTTTTCAATTAATTGAGAGTAAAAAATAAGAATGGATTCAAATGAGAGGAAAGTTTTCAAGAAAAGGAGAGAATTCAAATATTTAAGTATTTGAGTAAGTAGTTGAGATATATAATGAATAAGTTATTTTATTTATTTTTTAAATATTTTTAATAAAAATTAAAGAAATAATTTTATTTTTTTTCAGAACTTTATTTTTATATAAAAATATTTATTAATTTTTATATAATTTAAAATATTCAATTAAGTTTATTATAATTTTGAATATTTTTTTATAATTAACAACTCCACTTTTTGTCTTATTGTAGAACCAATATTTAGCATTTAAATAGATTATAAAAAATCATTTAAAATTAGTCTCTAATTATGTTAATAATATTTATTCATTTATCTATCAAAATTGGTAATAACAAACATTTTTAATTTTTAAATTATATATTGATGAAAATTTCTGATAATCTAAAAAATTTAAAATTCAATATTATACATAAATTATTTTTTTATTTAAAAAATTTTAAAATACTTATATATATAATTGATTCTTTCATATTTTTATTTTATATATATATATATATATATATATATATATATATATATAATTACAGTAAAGATTTCTAATAAAAGTTATACCCGTAAACGATAGAATAAAAAAATTCCATGTCCATTCTTCTACTCATTAAAGTAGACATATTTTACTCCTCCACACATGGAGGCCGATTGAGCTTGATAATGGTTATCATAATTCAATAATAAAATAGATTGATAGGATAACCTGATAATAACAGTGTATAACTAAGAAATTTAATTTATAGTTGAATCCTTGGTTACCAGATTTCTCACCTCAGATTTCTCAATTCAATAGCAGCAAAAAGCCGTCGGATATACTAAATTACACTTCTATAAAACAATTATTTTATTTTTTTAAATGTATATTATAGGTAATGAATAAATTTTGTTGGCTTTTTAGCAGAACTTCAATCTGGTACTTTGTTTTGAGAAGATACTTACACGTCGCAGGAAATATTGAGGAAGGTTATATTGAGTTAAGGAAGGTTAAATTTTTTTATAAATTTTAATTGTGAGATGGGTGAACTTATATTTATCTGGAATATATGTGAAGATTTTAATTTTTTAATTTTCATTTTAATAAATTATCAATTTTAATATTTTAATTATATATAATAAAAAAGGTTAAATAATATTATAGAAATTTTATAGTAGAGAGTTTTTGGATTAAATTGTGTTTGAGTTTTTTGAATTAAAATATATTTTTTCAAAAAATTCAAACACAGTTTAATTCAGAAACTTTCTAATATAATTAATAGACGGTGAAAATACTATTGCTTTATCAAAATTTTATTTGAAATAATTATATTATAAATAATGAAAGGAGGGTAAATAATATTATAAAAAAATTATTTGAAAAGTTGTATTAAATTTTCATCGAGATAAAATAAGCGAAGAAAATCTTATAGGGAACTGGACGGGGAGGAATCCCAGACCATAACAATTAACATGGAGGATATGGATATTTCGCACACGTGGACATTTATGTAAATGTAATATTTTTTATTTCTATTTGGAATTATTATTGATATAAGTAAAATCGATATAAAGTTAATAGAGTTAAAAGTGTTATATTTGTTTATTAATTTCAAAGAGTTGTGGACTACTCTAACGTACAGTTTAATTAACATAGGTATGTACAAAATCTTTTAGGTATTTATTTTAAGTTTGATTGACGATATTTAGTTGAGATTAATGAAATGAATATTAATAAAGTAGAGTTTTTTTTTATAATATGAATTCAATTAAATATAGGATTTTATATATGAATAAAAAAATTATTTTGAGTGTAAAGTTTAGATTATGAATTTTAATAATAAATATAATATTATTATAACATTTTAAATAAATCTTTAACAGACTTAAAGGATTGTAAGGTTTCCAAATTTCATGAAAATTTTATATTAAATTGACTTAAGATTTTATCTGGAACGGAAATGTCTCTACTAAAGGGTTTTAAATCAAAAAAAACATGTTTTTAAATTATTTGTAATAAACAATTTTGTATCTTTAAATCATATAATAAATTATTTTGTAAAAGAATTTCTTAACATCCACAACTTAAAAATTGGGGATTCTCTAAGGTTTTATATAGATGTCAGTATAAGTATATATATGCATATATATGCGTAATCTTTGATTATATTAGATTTGGTTAGTATTTTTTAATTATTTAATTTAACAATGTACGGAAATTTTGTCTTACACACTTTTAATTAATTGAAGTTGTGAAGAAAGGTAAAGATAATAGTGGATTCTGATATTTGAAGGTTGGATTGAAAAGGAGGAAAGTTCTCTCTTTCCTCTTTTTTAAAAAGGAGTAGAAGAAACTAAAATTATAAAGATCAATTTCTAAGGTATTTATTTAATGTTAATATATTTTATTTTTTAGTAGTAATTTGTAATAAATAATATTGTATGTTTTCTTAATTGATTTAAGATTTTTTTAAATATTAAAAATTAAAAAGTATTTAGTTAGTTAAATTATAACCTATTAAATTCTTCATGAAAAATAAATTCATTTCTTTAAAATCATTTTTTTTATTAATAATTGTAAAACTCATTTCTAATTACATATTTATCTTATATATCACACCCAAGCTTACATCTTTTTAATATTATTTTATTGGTGACAATTGTATAACTCATGACTAGTTACTTGTTTATATTCTATATCATATGTAAAATGAAAACACATTTTTATATAGACACACCTAAAAACAAATGTAATGTAAAACCTAATATAAATTGTAATGAACTTCTTCTTTTTTTTTTTTTTTTTTTTTTTTTTTTTTTACATTTTATAATATTTTAGATAAAAATACCATAATTGAGTTATATTTTAAGAATTTTTATAATTAAACATAATATATTTATATGATGGTATATTTTTTAATATATTAGTTTAGTTAGATTTCAAATAATTATGTGATAGTATGTTTTATAAAATATTTATTTAAAATATCATATATTGAGGTTTTAAATATTTGTATAATTATTATTGTATTTTTAATATAGTAGGTAAAAATGAAATATATGTTATTTTCTCATTTCATTATGTTAGATATTTTATATATATTTTAAAATATTTTAAAAGGTCAATATGCTTATGATTTTAGTTTATTTATTATATTAATTTTTTTCTTATAAAAGTGAGATATGTAACATACATAAATACATTTACATTAAATTGTAACAAAAATATCTAATTACAAATAATTAAATTAAATAATATATAAAAAAATAATCATCAAGATTATTTAATTAATTTTAATTTTAGTATTACGGTAAAGAGTCTAAAGACATGGTTTAAGATTATTTGTTTTATCTTAAGATGTTTTGGAGTGTTCAAAACTATTAAAATGTATTCTCATAAGTCACCTAAAAAATTTAGGATGATTGTAAAAGTTTCTCTTAATCATACACACATGTTATGACAAAAAAAAATTGTACAATCATTTTGAATTGTCTTTAAAAAGTTCACTTAGTTTCTTTTATTTTCACTTCAATCACTTTTAAAGTATAATTATTCTGTGTTCCTTAATTGAAAATTAATGTCTTAAAATTGAAAGAAAACAACATGTTTTTTTGGGTATGTGTAATATGAGATAATCATTAAACTATTTTGATACTCATCAAGCCCTATATAATTATAATATAGAAAATAATAAACCTATAAAATTAAAAATATATATATAATAACATCCAAACCAATGTTTTTTTTTTGTGTCTAAACATAAATGTCTATGATTTAATGAATTCTTGATATCTTCTCAAATGCTTTTAAGTGTTCAATACATTCCTTTAAATGATAAATAGGTACTGTACATATTCAAACTAATTATAATGCTTATATATTTAGAGACAATCATTGTTAAAATCAAGACCCTATTAGCATGCAAACTAACAACAAATAGTCCCAAAGTAAAATTTGTGAAAAGGAGAGTGCTATTACACTCTAGCCACAAGGAAGAAAATAAAGTTCCAAAGTCCATACGTTAAATTTCTAAAGTATCTATAATAATATGACATGTTATCGACAAGGTTTTTAGAAAGGTTATAAATTAGAAGATAAACTGACATGTTTTTTTTGGCATGCACCATACTATGTCATAATTTCAACATGCATGTGCATGCAAGAATGATTGAGAGTGTGGAAACTAAACCCCTAATGAGAATTCACCATAGTCAAAATTATAAATATCTACATTCAAATCCAGATGTCAAAATTTTAATTTAAAATATAATTTAAAAATATTAACCTAAGAGTTTCAACATACATTTCCACATTTTAGCCTAAAAACCCTCCTAACTTTAATGCTCAGATATTGAAATTAATGTCATAATTTCAATCAAATTTTGTAGCATATTGGTATACACTTAAACATAAAAATTGAATATGAAATAACATTATGATTTGGACTCATGTGAAGCATATGTAAATAAAATTAGTTTGTGAAATCACATCAAACTTGCATTAAATAGATCAAATATGAAAAACACATTAAACACGTAAAAATCACATAAGGAAATGAAATAACATTAGGATCATAATGAGTGCACTATACAATAAAGCTCACACTAATCACATGGAAAGCATGCCATGAATATGGAATTACATTTGTCATATAACAAATATAATCATTAAAAACATAAGTCACATGGTTTCAAAATTAAGTATTTAGATACATTATAAGATCATAATTTATAAGCACATAATTAAACCATATAATGATCTCACATCTAGTCATGTGGGAGCATTAAATATAATAATTAATACATTATCACTCATGTTAGAATATTAAACACATTAGAGAGTAAGATATTTAAGTATATTACTCAAAATAGTTAAGAAATCTGGCATACAAGGATATCAGATATATAAGGCATTAGTATGCATGAGAAAATAATAAACAAAATAGAGATTAAGATATTTAACAATATACAGTGGGGAGAAGCCTCTAGATTAATTTCAAAAGAGACAAAACAAAATAATATATGTTTTTTATCATCTTTTAGTTAACATTTGTCATCTAACTATCAACACATTATCATCTATCCTCCATTCTCATTTGTATGGAAATAAGGTTATAAAAAATATAGTTAGTTTGTTGTAAATGTGGACTTTTATGCAATAGAAATGATGGGAAATAGTGAAATGCGAGTAGCCAAAGCTCCGGAGAACTAGCCAAATAGTTATACGGTGGAACCTCATGGCCATCACTATCAAACGTTAGAGCAATGGGCTCTATTGTATATCATGGACTAAAAGAAGAGCATTATAATATACTCATACTTCAACATGGTGCTTCTAAGAAATATGTCAAATGATCTTGTCATCACCTTGCTTTGCAAATATATAAATATCAATTTTACTTTATGATTTGCCAAAGTTAACTAGATTCTTGTAGATTTAGCCCTAAACTACAAAGCAATAGATATATTTTAGCTTAAAATTTATCTAAAATTTTTGAATTGCTAATTTTTGCAATGCACATATCATTTATATCTAAAATGTTCGTTGTGTTTGATCCACAGAGTATACTAAGTCTATATGGATATACCTTGACCCTATCAAAAATTGAACAAGAATGGATAAATGTGAAAAGCAAACAACAAATAAATTAAAGGCCCCTGCCTTAACATAACCCACTAACTTAAAAATATGCATAAAACTTAGACATTGAAGAGATATATACACATGTATAAATATATATTATATGTATATTTACCATAGCGGGTGAATGTGTTTTATTTTCAAAAAAAAATTAGTAAAAGAATTATAAGAAAGGAAATGTCAGCCCATTCCAAACAATCAATTATAGAAAAATATCACCACAAACCCTGTTCCTTACCCACCATTAAAATTTGGAGTAAATTTTTGATAGATTTTTTAATGGGTCTTTAGGGATGTTAGATAAAAATTCTAGATGATTTATGAAATGGATCTTTAGGGTCAGATATAAGTTAGGGTTGTTAAGATTTATTTATTCTCATCAAGATAACTATGTAAATAATTGATGATTATATTGACACAATGATGGTCTATGTTTTCATTATCATCCTGATGTTTGCAAAGGATATAAATGTGGTGCATCATTTCTCAAGATCAACGAGGCCTATAAGGTAAATATAACATTGATATTTATGAATTTTTGAATTTATTTGCTTTTTAAATTTGACTGTAGATCAACCTGAAAATAAAGATTTTTATTCAGGTCTTTGAAATAGAGTGGAATGAAATTGATGAAATATTTATGAAATGTATAGGATCTAAAGAAAATAAAGGGATTTGTTATAGCCAAATACATCAAAATCTAATTTGTGAAAAAATAATTCTTCTATTTTTTGAGATTTTAAAATTTGGTTATAGGTACATAGGAATTATAATAGGTAAATATTCTCCGAACACAAAAATCTATCATTCCCTATTAAAATTTAGAACTACTGTGTTAGATCAATCATCATGGGAACACAATAGGTAAAACAAAGGCAAGAAGAAATAAACATTGCTCTCCAATCCTTCTACCTAAAACCAATTTCTTCCTCGACAACAAGATACTCAAAAATCACAACAAGATAAACAATAATGTTTGCCCCCACATGCTCTACATATTTTCCTGCATTGAGAAACATTGTAATTCTTCCCACAAGGAAATGGAGAAAAATGGTCTAAATTAATAGGACACTTGGAAGGTGACATGCTCAACTCCCCTCTACATGTTTTCATGTGTTAATTATTATATTATTAATATAATATCATTTTAAACTTAATATAATATGTTATAATATATATTTTTATTAATATTAATTATATATTATAATATAATGTAATATTAATTAATAATAATATCTATAATATTATTATAATCTAATATTATAGATTATAAATTAATATTATATATAATATAATTAAAATATTATATATATATATATATATATATATATATATATATATATCTTAATTATAATATAATATAAAAATTTATAATATTAAATTATAGGTTAAACATAAATATCATAATATGTCTAATATAATAAAATGTAATAAGATAATTATCTATCTTTTTCTAGCTCATTCTTAGGGTTAAAGGTCCCTGTCCCAAAAACATATATGCCAAATAAAACCAGTGGGCCTAGCTTAACAATAAAGATTGTTAAGGTATTGACCAAAAAAACTTTCATATTTCCATAAGTTTTAGAAAACATATATTTCCAATTTTTTGAAATATCTACAAAAAACCAAATATAGATAACAAAAACAAAATCTTGTCTCTCTGCAATGGCCAGATGAAAAATATTCTATTTTTTAATCCAGAATGATCACTTCACAGACCTTCTCAACATTGTCCACTATCTTACTTTAATTTGGCCTCAAGGCTATCTTCTTTAACTGAGAAACAGGGTCCTTCTGACTCAGTTCCCCTGAAGCTAGATAAAAAATCGCTAGCTCTTGGCCTCACATTAAACCTGCAGTAGCCTCCACCTATTAAAACTTCATTTTTTACTTATAGTTCCCCTATTCTAGCTTTACTTTACTCTTTCCTTTACACCAAGGAGGATATTTAAATAGACCACACATCACGCCTCTCACCAAGCACTTGATCACTCATAACCTCTCTAGCATCTACCTCTAATCCCTCCATACTTTCAATTGTGGAATTAGAAACAACATATCCTTAATGATAGGCATAGATATACCCTTTTCCCCTAACATTTTTTGCTCACCAAAACATACATATTCTACTTCTTGGGTGAAATTAACCAAAGATAGTAATTTAGCTTCCAAAAGGTAGAAAATAGACAACATAATGAAACCCAAACCATCCTTACCTAAGAAAGGCATAGTTAGAAAGGGACCTAATGTAAGTGAGTCAATTGCTGATAGAAGACCCTCCCTATACTCTAGACATATGAATAAGTCCACCATTTATTTAATCTGGTCTCTATCTAAAACCACTAGATAAATATTGTTGGCAACTAGGGATGCCAAGTTTGAATTTAATGGCACTCATCTGCTGACTGCCAACACCTCCACACCTAACACCTCCTCTACCACATTTTCCACTTCAACCGTCAGAATGCAAAATACATTAAAAAATATCATCTTAGATATGTTGCTCGTAAAACCCATTTATCTTGCTCTTGATTCACCAAAAACTAGGGACCATCCTATTGATTCAATACAATAAGGATCCATGCTGATAAAACATAACCTAGCCAAAACCCAAGCCCAAAAACCAAACACGGATCCCTTTACAAATAAATTCTAAGCATCTGAATACATCACATAAAAATCCATCTTCAACCCATTTTTATTACAGGATTGACATCAATTATGTCATTAATGATGCTGACATCACCTTGCCTCTAATTGATCAGCTGAAAAACAAATCTGCTGCCACCTCAAAACATCATTCCACATTTATATTTTTATTTTTCATAGCTATTAAATTCCTTTTCAAATTTTAAATAAATTAAAACTTTAGAATTTAAAGATCAATCTACTCAATCACCGCACAGTCACTCCACCCTTATTTGACATTTTTAATTATTGTTGACACTAATTGATCTATACCTACATTAGTTATAAAATTAGCCACTCGATTGATTTCTCAAAAATAATGTACATAACTCCATTCCTCAAAGTAATTTAATTTAGGCTATTTAGAAGCCAAGATATTCTCTATTTTCCATGATTTGGCCTTTTGATTTTTCAAAGCTTGAATGACCAGCTAAGTATCCCCTTTAATTTCTAGAGAAAAGATGCCACATTCCAAAGCCAATTCAATACGTGAAACCAATACCTGAGTTTCTAATTCATTATTTATTCCATCAAGTAACTTCAAGGACATTGTTCTTAATAGGGATCCACTAAAATCCTTAATAATAAAACCAGCCCATGATGCTCCTAGTTTCCTCTGCAAGCACCATCAAAGTTGAGCTTAAACCACCCTAGTTCTGGAGGAGACCAGATTACTTTCTTTGTATTCCACTTATTTTCCTTATCTATAATTGACCCTTTAATAGGAGGAAGCTTAATATTTTTCCAATTAACACACATTTACATATCCCATTGGAATAAGAATCCCTATTTCCTCTAAATTTGAGAAGACACCACTTTAGAAATAGAAATCTCCATCTCTCTCAAAAATACATGCAATGGACATTATTTATTTTTAAAAATATAGGCATTTATTTATTTCTATATTGACCAAATAAAATTGGTTGGACTACATATCCATAACCTATAAAGTGAATTATTTACATCTCCCACTAGCCAAGAGGAAAAGGATTGAAAAAGAGTGGGTGGCCAAGCCTACTCCCAATTGAATTTATTACATAGCCCAATCCAACACCAATTGGCAAAGGAGCAATTAAATAATAGACGGTTTACAATTTCTTCCTCCATCTTGAAAATACAACATCTAGATGGGCCGACATACCCAATCTTCTTCAATCGATCTTGAGTAAGAATGTGACTATGAACTGATAACCAAGTGAAAGCCCCTGCCTTTTGTAAACCTTTATTACCCCAACAAAGGAAAGTTTCCCAAATCAAAGAAATATCCATAACTTATACCATCTAATAACCAAGTCTTACTAAATATTCACCTATTTTATCTCTAATCTAATGAATATAATCTTATTTACTATTGATAAAAAATTTCCTCTTCAGGAAACTATATTCTAAGGAGGATATTTTGACTAGTGACATAGGAAGATCCGATAACCTTTTCCACTTGAAAACAAATCTAGGTTCATTAGACCGTAGTTCTAAGTAATCTTCCACCTTAAAACCCAAAATATTTTCTAACTAATATTTTATCTTAGAACCTTCAAATAAATATGCCAAAGAATGATGTCCATTCCAAGAGTCCTACCAAAAATTTGCTTGCCTTCCATTATTAAGTGTCTAAGAAACATGCAACAATATGATCGATCTAAATTTTAGTATGAGTTTCTAAACATGAGACCTTCTTAGCAGGTCTAATACTAAGACAATGCTTTCTAAGACCATTGAACCAATATATTTAGCTCAAATAAGTCTACACCACAGTATATCAAATTTAGTCAACATTTTCCAAACAAGTATAGTTGCCAAGGCTAGATTCTACAATTATAGATATTTTATACCAACTCCACCTCTTTCTTTCCTTATACATACTTTTTCCCATTTCATCATTAGAATTTTCTCATCCTCACCAGAACCTTGCTATAAAAAATCCTTCATAATCTGATTCATTGATCTAAGAACTTGATCTAGAGGCCTAAAAATAGAAAACAATAGGTGGGAAGAGCACAAAGAACAACTTTAATCAACATGATCCTTATTGCAAGTGTTAACCATATTACTTTTTAGGCACTTAGATGGGTTTTAAATCTCCTTAACAATTCCCACCATAATCCCTCTTTTCCTTCTCCTTTAAATAAAGGAACCCCCAAATATTTTTTTATGGAGATTACTAGTCTTGAATCCTAACATCCTTCCTAAAATGTTTTCTTCTTAACACAAATAATTGATAAAATAAATTTTAGACTTACCTTCATTCACTCTTTTCCCAAAATATTCTTCATAACATTTCAAGATACTTTTTAGCTCCATCGCTTCCTTTATCGATACCTTCCCGAAGAAAAAAGTGTCATCTACAAATTGATGATGTGTAAGGTTTTCTATATTGTCAATAATTTTAAGACCTTGCATTATGCCCCTCTCCTTAGCCTCTCTTATCACTCTTCCCAAAGCTTCAGTAATCAAGATGAAAAAAGGGGATAGGATATCCCCTTGGCTTAGACCTCTAGAAATAGTGAAAAATCTTGATGGATAACCATTTACCAACACCAAAAAATTAGGGCTCTAAACATAATTGAAGACCCATTCATACCAATCTTTTTCGAAGCCAAATTTGAGTAAAATCTTCAATAAGAGCCTCCAATTAAGCCTATCATAAGCTTTTCTAATATCTAATTTCACCATCATACCTTTTTTATGGTTATGCAGCTAAGAATGAATAATTTCATGAGCCATAATAATCCCTTCTTGAATGATTCTACCTGACATAAACCTAGCTTGCTCTCTATAGATTAATTTATATTTTAATGAGATCAATCTAAAATAAACTACCTTCAATATTTTCTTATAAATAGTACACAAAGCCAATGGTCTATAATAACTGAGGGAAGATCAGGATCCTCTTTTAAGGAACAAAGATAAAAAAAAGTCATATTCAAATTTGGGACAATCTTCTTTCTATTCTAGAATCATCCACCATCTTCCACACATATATTCCCATAAAATTTTAGAAGTATTTGAAAAAGGATATTTGGAAATCATCTAAACCTAGAGCTTTATCCTTCACCATAGAGAAAACTACCTTCTTCACCTCTTCCAATACAAAAGGAGCCATAACCTTTTCATTCATAACTTTAGTAACCACATATAGAAATAGAGGAAAAAATACATTTTGAGCTTCCCCATCCAAAATATATACTTCATTTAGCAAAATTTGAAATAAATGAACTACCTCAAATTTAATTTCCTCTAGAGATTCAAAAATAACCCCCTACCTAGATCAAATATCAGCTATCTTGGTGACCTTTATTTTAGTTTTAACTAAATGATTAAAAAGTTTGGGTTTATATCATTGACTTTGAGCTGATTCTCCATTGATTTATATATCTTAAAATGTTCTCCATTCCAAATATTGAGTTTACCTTTTAAAAAATGAAACATTTTACTTATATGATACATTTTAGACTCTAGTAGTAACGAGCAATGATTCCACTAGTCCTGAATAAGCTCAAACAAAGAGGACTCTCCAAGTCACATTAATTTAATACTAAAAGGACATCTGTTAGGGTGGGAATCAAAATCAATTTTCAAGGATATTGGCTAATGATCCTAACCTACCTGAGGCAACACCTAATAATCTAAATTCATTTTTCTCTAATTTGAATTAGAAGAAATTAAAAATATATCCAATATTTCTAAACTATTCTTAGCCCCTAAATGCCTATTATTCCAGATGAACCAACCAAATTTTGGTTCAACATCTTCCAAATTATTATGATAAACAAACATACCAAAATGTTGAGAAATCAGAGATTTTGAACTCACTCACCTTTTATTTTCTTTGCTATTCAAAATGGCATTGAAATCTCCCCCTAAAATGACCTTTTCCATAAGAAAATTGTTCAAATAATTAGAAATTTTTGACCAAAAGAGACTTTTAAAAATATCCCATCATGGTTCGTAAACATTTAATAATAGAAACTATAAATCAGATTGAAAATTAGAAACTCTACAAACTTGCCAATTTTAACCTAAATCAACTAATTCCAATTTAGTTGAAAAGGGTGACCAAATCAGAGCCATGTCACTTAAATCTCTTATTTATTTTACAAAAAATCTTTCCAACATTTCCAAAGTGTACTAAAAAAACCTCATGCTTCCTCTAAATTTAAATTAGTTTCATGCAATATCAAAATATCTAGTTTTTCCACACTAATAAGATGCTTAATCAAGAATCTCTTATTAGGGGAATTCAAATCCCTAACATTCCAAGAGATAAATTTCATGAATACAGTGGAGGTAATTCCACCCCATGCCCCACACCTTGAAACACCTGTAAACACTTCTAAAGTTACTTGTTTACCTCCCAAAATCTCTCTTACTATAATATATTCCTTGGTTTTCCTTCATGTCTTTATTTTTTCACCCCCAATTGGGATGGGAGATACTAAATTGAGTTTGTTAGATAGTAAGCACTTATTTAGAATTCAGCTTCACTTCTGAGTATTCTTCTAATTCCTCTTCTAAAATATTCACCTCCTTATCTTTGTCCCCTAATAGCATCAAATTCTTTTGAGAATCAAAGTTTTGATTCTTTTTAAGAACCAACATTATAATGGATTAAGACTCATGTTAATGAACTCATATCTCTTAATGATGAATGCTTGAAAAATAACATCCATTTTTCACAATTTATCAAGCAAATTTTTTGTTTCGCCTATCTTTTTAGACTACAATTACCAATGTACCTCATACACCATGATCTGATCTCCTACCATCTAAATTCCATTATTACCATGATGGCACCCCTTTTGAATCTTCTTTGGCCTCCATTGGGATACCATTTGATCTAATTTGGTTTAAGGGGAGATCCTACCTTCTTTGCATAATTTTTGAATATGAACAGGTTGATGGAATTTCTAACATCTGAAAGGGATATTTTCCACATCAATCCTTTGGTTGCCAAATCCTACCCTCCATCCTGATAATGATATGTATTAGGATAATTTGATCCAAATCCAACACAATTCTAACTCAAGCATAGGCTAATCTTCCAACTATAAACAAGGATTCATCCACTTCCATCACCAAGCCCACCATCTCCCCCATGCTAGACAAAGAATCTTTGCTCTAATATTCTAAAGGTAAATTTTAGAATCTTAACCAAACTAGATAAGTTCCTTTCTTGGCTTTAAATGGATCAAAATTAGGGCTATAATTTTGAAGCCACAAGCCCACACCATTAAATGACTAGGATTTATCTTCAAAAACCTTTTCCTTTTCTTCCTTAGATTGAAAGAAAGCTAGAAAAAACCCTTTATGAAGAAAGATTACAAGAACTGTGGAACCCGAATGATCCTTGATCTAGATTTTAACTACTCCAAAAGCTAGCAATTTTTCCATGTGTTTAAAAATTAAAGAACAATCCATCAACTCATTAATTTTGGAAGTAAAAGGATCTGAGACCTATTCCAAGACCCTAGCTTCACCAATCTTCACACCACCACTCGGTGATTCTAAATGCATATCCAAGGATGCCTCCAATAATTCATCCATTTTATTCAAGGTCATTAAATGAGAAATTTCTTTTGTAGATGCCTCTCTTTCCTCCCTATTTCAATTAGCTTATTTGAAAATTCCAACATCCTTTGTTATAATCTATTCCTGGCTCCCTACCAACTTTCATTTCCAACTAGCTCCTAACTTACTAGATTTTGCTTATTCATCCCATCATTCTCTATCTTCCTCAATCACTGCTACCAACACCCTGCACCGATATTTCTTGTCCTGATTTTCCATTTATTTCCCTCCCAAATTGATAGATTTAAAACTTGCTTAATTACCTTCCCATGGCTATGACACTAAATCTTTCCCTTGTGCTCATTGTTTCCTCTTCTCTTGTTCCTTCACTTGTAATCAACTTCTCCTTCTCCCTATTGTGTGCCATTTCACACCTTTTGTTGACTTCCCATACTAATTATATATCATAATATATAATATAGTATATAAATATATAATATATTATATTAAAATATAGGTTAAAATTCAATATTAAACTATTAACATATCTTTTTTAATAAAATATATTATAAAAAATGTATAATCCTAATACGTATAAATATATTATATATTATATAATTAAAAAACTATAATACAAAATTAACTAATTATATATATAGTATAATATAATAATAATTAAACAAGTATAATATTATATTAAATATAATATATATTAAAAATATATTTTATATTAGATAGATATTAAATATGATATTTATACAATGATATATTAAACATTATATGTAACAAATTTATATATATAAATTTATAAAAATTAATTGATATAACATATTATATATAATATATTATAAACTTATAGTATTATGTTATATTTATAATTAATATATATAAATATAAATTCCCAAACATTAATGTCTTCTTCCCATATTATATCAACTATGTAGAATTATGGTATCTGACTAGACAAAATGAATATTTGTTTATAGGGGAATTTGAAGGCCTATAGTGGACAACTCATGCCTTAATTTTACTATCGCTCCTAAGTGGGAGGAAATTTAGTGGGTTAAATTTTATTTAAGTGGGGGAATATACCTCATAAAGTAAAAGAAAACGCTTGGCAAGCATAATATGATCTGATAATTTCTATGATGTGAGAATTTTTGTATTAATTCCTACATGATTGAGTTTCAAATTGAGTAATTGTATCTGCAGAAGTATTAAACACTATGAGTGAGTCTTTATAGGTATTTTCTATGGGAAACATGACTATTTTGATTAGACAATACAATAAATGATTTGATAATCTAAAAAAAAAACCTTAACATGAGAAATGAATCATGGCAGAATAGGACAACAACTGCATCCAAAAAAAGAGAAAAAAATTATACTCAATATTCTACTCATTTATTAAAAAAAAGTAGCTTACAAATGAAAATAAAACACATAATAGATATAATAGCAAAATAAGTTACAATTCCTCTATTTTTTCTTGCACTTTCAAGGCAACTACTAGTATTTAATACATTATCACTCATGTTAGAATATTATCCACATTAGAGAGTAATATATTAAAGTATATTATACAAAATAGTTAGTAAATCTGACATAAATGGATATTATATATATAAGGCATTAGTGTCCACAAAAAAATATTAAACACATTAGATAGTAAGATATTTAAGCATATCGTACAAACTAGTTAGAAAATTTGACATATAAGGATAACAAATATATAAGGAACTCAAGTGTATAGAAACATAGCGATCATAAAAATATGAGACATTTGAATAATAAACATGATAATGTAAATATTAAAACATGATAACTTAATGAGTAAAGGTGAACAAAATTAGGTCTTGATTATAACTAGCCAACTAGTTAATTATGTCCTTGACCGATTATGTCCTAGTATAGAATTGCTGAAATGCCAATTCTATCACTTTTTCAAAAGTCTTGAAATCATAACATGATTTTTGTGTTTTATTTGTATTGTTATCTAGATTAACATTCATAACTATGATATCCTATAAAACCATGTATGTAATATATAAACCATCTATTTATGTATGATCCCTCTTTCTCAAATTTTAATTATTGTGTTAGCCTATTTTATCACATTTCAAATCTATATGTATGGTTGTATTTATTGTATTTATATAGATTTAGATTGTTCATAATTTTAATACCCTTGTGCCTTAAACAGTTAATAAATTTTATGAACTGTCTCTTATTTGTCTTGCCTCATTGTCGTTATCCATATCTTCATTCATGTTGTTCATGCTTACATCATATGCCAAATAGGATGATTACATCTAGAAACCCTAATATGAAAATTTTTAGATTGGTTGATTCTAATTTTGATTTTATTTAGCTTCTTTTGTTTTATATTATTTCTTATTTGAAATAAAATATACCAATCATTAAAATAATTAAAAATATTGTCGATGATAACATAGATGTGAATGATTTAAATAGTAAATACAAATATGTTCTGATGAAATGTTTTTTCATGAATATTTTCTTTACTATGATGAATTAAATAAAATTGTGTGTAATTTAATATTTATATTGACATTGATCAACCAAAATTTGAGGATATGAGTGAAACTAATTTAGAAATTTATCTGGTGAAAATATGTAAGAATCTTGATGTTTGTTACTTAAGAACATAATAAATGAATTATGGATAAATAATCCACATTCAAGAGTGCTACCAATTATTGGAAGATTGGTTGGAAAGGCTAATGCACCTACCAATGACATTATACCTAAATTTAGTGTCATTGTTAATCAAGTTATTCTTATTATTCTTACATAACCTAATGTTTTTATATTTCCTCCAATTTATAATCTATTGACGAATGTACCATCATGACTTGTTTTGCATGTTTTATCTCATGGTCATGGTCATAGTCAAGATACCAATCAAACCTTTATTCTTGAAAATGTTAATCATATGATGTCTCCACACATGCTACATCATTTTAATATTCATTTATTACATAACAAATCAAAAATATGTAATTTAGAATAATGCAACTATTTCAATGACCTCAAATGTCTAGTTATGTGGTTACCTCTCAATACATATTGCATAACCCATTGCCTTGTGAAGTACTTAATTACCTTTATTTTATATGTTTATTAGTGTCTAAATTTTATTATTCAATGAAAAGGGTAATCTTTGACATCACATTGTATCATACATTGCTTCATGCCTTGGTTCTACTCATGATGACTTAATGATGACCAAAGTTCTTCCCTATAAGTCTTAAGTACTATTCATTGAATTGGTTATATACCCAACCAATGGTCTCCATGCATTTATTTAATGATTTGGAAAAAAATAATATTAGCTTGTTTCTCCATAAAAATTATCCAAAAGGTCATGTTTTCTCAAATTACTCAACTCAAATAAAGACCTAGTGATAATGCTATGGTATATGTACTTAGATTAAATACAAATATTATAAATATGTCAAACCGAATCCTTGATAGTGAGCTATATATTATTTTTACTAATAATTTTATTCAACTAATTAAATATAAAGTTGTGTTCAATACTTGCCAATCTTTTGATGAGCTTTTTCCATATGTTTTAAAACTATGAGATCAAAATTTTAGAGGCTAATATGATTATGTATGCATATAACACTTCATCTGATGCCTCAAAATATTAGGTAAAATAAATATTCAAATATAATTCCAATGATGTTCCAACATTTTAATATAATAATGAGGATAAAATTATAAACACGATGTCACAATATCTTGTCAAGCTTGTGCTTCCACCTTTTAGGATCCTATAAAATTTTATGAGGTTTCTTGAATATCCTCACAATATGATTAAAACATTGTTTGAGTGAAACATTATTAATTAGCCTTTATCATATTAGTCAAATACTTCTTGACCTTTCTCTAAAGGATATTATTATACCCAGCACACCCATTCATTTTTCATTACGCACAATTAAGGGTTTCAATTAATAGATGTTTTGGACCATCCATAACTCAGAATACATAGTAGAATATGAAATATAAAGTTAAAAAACAAAGATTTAGATATCTATTATATTTAAAAATAGGCAAATATAATAGGCACAATGATAACAATGACAATGCAATCTCACAATGATATGTGTTACAACACCATATGTGTAGATCTCAACTTGTTAATTCATTATCTATTTATATTTATCTCATAACAAAATCTCAAAGATATAATATTCCAACTAGATCTATAAGTCTTCAATTGGCCAATAAATCTATTCCTCTCTCCCTAAAATCCCTCTAGCATAGGTGTAGGGGCATGTTTATATAAGCATAAGACCCCCTACTTACATTAGCTAATTTTGACCCACTAACAAGATTAACACACCTCAATGTGCCAAAAACATTAAATGTATCTTTAATTCCAAGGCATATGAAAATGTTATAGTTTAAAATATCAAAACTACATCACAAACACCATTCAATTAATCCTTACTAGATTCCATGAATTTTAAGATTAAATGTCAAACAATGAGTAACAACTATTTTGACAACACATCATAATATATTTTTATAGATTTTTATGCCCAATAAATTAGAGGTAGAGGTTGTTGTTTCATTAAAAATAAAATTGGAACAATGTGAGTCCCTGACATCAAAAATTAATTTGGGATCCAACACCACTTTAGTGGCAATATGATGGATATGATGCACAAAAAACATGAGGATTTTTTGGGCAATAGTCATAATGTTGGGGATTTTAAAAAAATAGATGAGGATACATATGAGGGTATTTGGGTTAATATTAGGTAGGTCTTAAAAATTATAATCGACAAGTTTACCATCCCATTCAATGCTATTTTTATGGTGAATATAATCATTTTTCATAAAATTTCCCCACTATACCTCAAAGATTTATGTACTACATTATTATAGAGTTGAATAAGAACATCACACTGAAGATTGTCTAGTATTATAAAATAAAAGTTGAAAACCATGTGTTAACTTTAAATATGATAAATGCACAACCTAGGAAAAATGCAATCATGACAACAGTCACAATACAATGAAGTATAGAGCATGGGTTGCCTTCATTAGAAATGTTGTAAGATTATGAAATCAAGAAAGTGAAATGGAATAAATATCCTAATTCTACAATGGAAAGGATATTGATGTTTCAAGTTGTGCATGATATTTAGGATATAAAACATCAAACTACATCAAAAGGAGATGCCACAAATTATTGATGCATAAATGTATGGATAGATTGTGTTAATTATGATACATGAATGTGTTGTGACTACATTGATAGATTTTTTGAAACTCCTTATTACTTTGTAAAATGAAGACATCTCAAAAAAATTACCAATATCTTGCATAATCTTTTAGAGTGCACACAAAAAGGAAAGCAATGGCAGAGTGTAATTGATGGACATGTGTGAAACTTGCAGTATTTTGTATTTTTCATATCCTTTTGTATGTACTTGGCTTTAACAAACATATTAATAGAGTTTAGAATATGAAGAGTCCTTATTTTGGGCATAACAAAAAGCTGGAATATAAAGTGACAACACTTTATAAAAATCTATATATAGTTCTCAAATGTATTTGGATATGGTTTTTATATGATAGATATTAATGTATATCATTTTGAAATGGTTTTCCTTTGTGTCTTTTGTCATTTTTCTATGCATAGTGAATACTTTGTTCAAATCTATTATGTTAGACATAGTCTCTTGATGTCCATGATTGTCATTGATATCAATGTGGTCATGGTACATAGTGCATTAACATCAAAGTGATTAGTTTTATTTCTTGGAGTGTGTTTGTCTTTTGTGTAGGTCTTTGGGTTGATAGAGAATGATGGAAGGGTGTTCTAGGTCATTTGATGAATTCCTAGTATCCTTTGAAGAGAGAAAATGTTCCTTTATAGTTAAGAAGCATCTAGACCGTCACAAGACATCACTAAGGTCTGGACAAGTCAATTTATTTGGGAATTTATTACTTGTACTTGCTTAGGTCAACCTTGGTCAACAAAATCTTGGAGGTGTTGTTGAATGTCCCAATTTGGTCTTTTGAAATTTTGGTGCTATAAGGAGTTGTCTATTTCAAGTTATAGGGATTAAAATTTTCTCTTGTTGCTTGTGACATGACAAAGGATGTCAATCTTAACCTTCGAGAAATAACTATTGGGAATTAAAAAATGTGACCATTGGTGTTTAAATTAAAATTTTTGTGTAATGAACAATTTACAAAGAATGGATTGTAGAAAATTTGAAGAAAACTCAGTTTAGAAGACCTGAAAATTGATTAGAAGTTTTGACCATCCATACAGGTACATTAATTGCACATTAAAGTCAAAGTTTGTTGATCATGTTTGAAATAGTCAACCCAAGTATACTTAGATGGTTTGAGAACATGTCCAATGTGATAAAAATGGTGATGTAAGAATTGAATCATTTTTATATCTTAGTATAACATTGTTCCATTCTTTAAGATTGATTTGTAAGTGTTCATTTGAGCAAGAAAAGCTTCATATAAGTAAAATGTTCTTGAAGAATCTTTTCTTTGAAAGATAGAGGTTGTTAGGTAAGCTATTTAGTGACTTTATTCACTCAAGGTGTTTTATATAAGAGTTTAGAGATGAACTCAAGGTCATTAGATATCTGTAGGTGCTATGTGTAGGTTTAGTTTGGTCCTTGATGTGTTAAACAAACTCAAGAAATGAAGGACAATGTTTTGAGGGTTTGATGTTTGTAAACCCTAAGATGGTTGTTCTTAATGTTAATGGCCTTTTAATGACTTATGATGCTCATTTATCACTAGGTGAGGTTTTTTTTTGAAATTATTAAATTTTTTACATACTCATGATGTATTTGTGTGTGCTCAGATGGTGCCTTAGAAGATAGAGACAGGGCAGGGGTATGAAGAGTTGTTAGGAAAAGCTAGTGTAAGTAGTGTTGTTGTTCATATGTTCCAAGGCCTTGTATTGATCTATGAATTTTCCATGAATTTTTCCACAATATTTTGAATATTTCAAGTAGTTTTGAGTGTATAAAATAGGGTATTGAATTTATATGCACTAAGTTGGCCTTTGGGTGATCTTTCAAGCATGTCATGAAGAGTTTGGTGCTCCTTGAGCTTAGTAATGACCTTTTGGTCATAATGGATCAATTAAAATATGTATGGTCCCTATTTTAATCTCAACATGGAGACAAAAATTTTATCATAGGTCTATCATAGTGCATGAGGTCTCTCAGACCTAGTGTAAAACTATGTGTTAGCTGAGAGGTTGGTTTGTGGTGTTTGAAGCCTTGATGGCTTAAGGAACTTGGAGAGAAAGATGCTTGAAGGCATAAAGAGTTTTTAGAAGTTATTTATTATTTTTTCATATTGACATAAGACTCAAGTAGTATATATTTGTGTGCATAAAGGAATGGACTTTTGTATTACGTCTCTATGAGATCGAATGGCGAGATAAGGTCTAATGGTGCCTTAATATGTATGTAAGTGATTTGAGGACTCTTAAGCATGGTAAGATATATTAGAGTTTCTTATCAATGTATTTGATAGGATTGATTATTTCATAAGGGCTTGATGGACCATCTTGGTTCATTAGTTTTTCGTTAAGTAAACATGGGTGATTGAAATTAAGTCTCCATGAGACTTAATGAAAGCATGAGGGCTAATGGAGTCTTCAACAGACGAGAGAGTGGTTTAAAGTTTATAAAGCATGGATAATGTGTGGTGGACCTATTGTTTCATTATTTAAAAGGTGTTCTTTTTTTATTGAAAACTATTGCATTGTAAATGATCTACATGTAACATGTGGCCTAATAAAGGGCTAATTGCTTAGGTTTAGCTTAAGCCTAGTGTGTTGGTTTGAGCCATTTGAGTCATGGCCAACCTAATGAGTTGATTTAAATTGTATGAAAAATATCCTAATTGATATATTCTAATGTTCTAAGAGTGATTAAAGTCTTTTGGTTGATAGTTGTAGTATGAGGGCTAATGTCATGTATAAAGAGAAAGCTAATTAGACCTATTTGGGTTAGTTAGACTAAGTAAGAATGAAGTGAATGGTATGAAAGTTTTTATAATGGTAATAGGACATGTAAAATATCATAAAATAATGTTGAATATGTGGAAATGGTATAATAGTGTTTATTGTAGGTCCTGAGCAAGTAAATTGATCTATTTCAAGGCTATTAGGCCTATTTTACTTAGATGGCCTAGTGCAAAGGTTTTGATTGGAAATTAATTAGAATAAAAAGGTAGAGGTTGTGTGAGGATGATATTAATGTTGATTCATGACTATATGTTCATTTAAGAATATCATGGTGTGAAGGAAGAATGGCTTCAAGGTCATGATCATGTGTATGAGGGGTGTTTGAGTAAAGAAGAGAAAGAGTTGTTGCATACCTATGTAAGAGGTAGATTTGATTTTGTATGAACTATAGAATACCATCATCAATTATGTGAGGAATAAAATAAATATGGATTTTAAAATTATTGATTTGAATGGGTAATTGATCAATAAATAGGGTTGTAGCCTCTTAGCAAGTTGGTGCTTGTTAAAGCCAAGTGGGTGCCTGGTGAATTTGAGGGATGGGTAATCCTTATGGAATGGATGCTTCAATAAAGTATTTTGTTTGTGATATATTATAGGATTTTAGTCCATTTTTTTTTAGGATTGAGAGTGGGTTTTATCCCCCATGAGGTTTTCCTACATAATTCATGTGTTGTGTGCTTCAATCTTGCATTGTTTTCTTTGTTCATTGCAATGAATGGTTTATATGTTTCATGAATGCTTATGTTGAATGGTGAAGAGTTTGAAGAATTATAATTTAAGTTGATTTTATTTCATCATTAATTTATTCCCCATGTCTAAATTATTTTTCTTCCGAAAATTGGTATCAGATCAAGTCCTTTGGTGAAGGCTTGACATCTTGAAGGTGGTCTTAAGAAGCACAAGATGGCTAAGCAATTAAAGAAAGAGAATCAAGAGTTGAATGCTATTATCAAGACACATGAAGATCAAGTTTTTAATTTGAAGAAAGATGCCAAATAAGATGATAATTTTATCAAAGACATCAAGGTTCAGTTAGGAAATGCCAAAACAAGTTTGAGTTCAAAGGAAAGTGAGTGTGATTAGGTCAAGACTATGCTTGGTTTGTTAAAGAATTAGAATAACCAGTTAGTTTTCAGTATGAGGCATCTAGAAAAGGAGAAAGAGAAATCAAATCAGGTCAAGAAGTGTGATATCACCATGGACAACATGAATAAGTTAGTAAGAAAGACTAATACATCAAGGTACTCATCTTCCTATCATGGTCATTGTTATGTGTGTCATATTTTTGGTCATAAAGCTAGAGATTACATGAGAAGGAGAATTCAACCCAAAGTATATCTCAATCATTCTCAATAAAAAGGTATGAGTAAGGTTATTTACTATTTTTGTCATAATAATGGTCATATTTCAAGATTCTTCCCAAGTAGAGTTGATATATCCTCAAGGTATCTCAAAGGACATGGCGCTTCTAATGTGCACATGAAAGGTCATACATGGGTGTAGAGATCAAATTCATCAAATTTAGTCCAAGATAACTCCAAGAGTGAAGAAGTTTCACTTGTTGAGGTAGAGGAAGACGCAAACAAGAAGGTATGTGAAAAATCCTTTCTATTAAGTGTTGTATAAAAATCATTGGATACTAGTCCTAATATGCATCTTGATTAAAAGGTATCACTTTTTATATTTGAGCATGAGCCTTTTCAAAATCACCTATTATCATTTTATAGTGATATCAATGTTGAAGGTAAGTTGGTTTCATCAAATAAAGAAAATATTATCATTATTTAGGCTAGTATTCCAAAGATGGTTGACAAGCATAAGAGGTCTCAAAAGGAAACTAATAAGTCTACCAAGTGCTTGAGTCTCAATAAGGTAAGAGAGGAAATTTGGGCATCTCCTAGCTTCACTTTGTTCTAAAACCTTGTGGAGTAAGGATGTCTCTCTCTAGGATTCATGAAGACATTCTTTCAGTCTATGGAAGCATGTGAATGTAGTGGTGATGACATGAAGGATGGTCATTGGATTGTTTGCTCAAGGTAGTTGACTATCCTAGTCAAGTCTGAGTTGCAATTTTAGTCTATGCATCAATTTTTTGTTGATGCAAGATGAGTCTAAAGTTTTTAGTCTCTCTTTTAGACTTAGTCCTCGATCTTGCTAGGCCTATTAAGGATTTTTTTTAGTTTTGAAGGCATGATGACTATTGTGTTTAGTTTTAGGGCTGAGATATGTTGTTTTAAGAGTGTTATTTCAGAATGAAGTCTTGATTAGGTGTTCTAGTGCCTAAAGAAGTGTTCTTGATCTTCTCAAAGCACTATTTTGTGTGAGGTGAAGAGTGGTCTTAGAGACCAATGTATTTAAAGGTAATATATTATGTTGATCATGATAACTAAGGTCTTGATTGGATAACCTAAGAGTGGTTTAATCTTCTATGATTGTTGGTAGTCCATTGTATGTTCTCATTCTTACTAGGACAATGTACTCTCTAGAAGGTTTCTTGAATTGAAAGGATGGTGTTTTGCTCTAAAAACCATAAAGTAGGATATGCTTTGGATGATGGGTTCATGTGTGAAGGGTTGATGACATTTCAATAAGGTTAGGTGGGCATTAACACATTAGAGCTTGTCATAAGGAGAGTTGGTCATCTTGTATCAGTCTATGCAAGTGTGAAGGTGTCTTCAATCATGGTAAGTAAAGCTTGTGTGAAGTTATGATTATTCTTGTTTGTTATCAGTTGTTTTTTGGATTTAGTTGGCATGCTCTAGAATAATATTTATTACTGAGTTAACGGGAGCTAATTCAGGTTTCTTGAGATTTTTATGAGGATAGATTGTAATTGAAGTGATTTGAGAAGGTCTTCATGAGTTTGGATATTGGATCAAGAGAATATTATTTTTTGTCAAGGACAAGTGGTATGAGGTTTGCATATGATAGGGGAGCATGTGAGATGCTTCAAGAGATTTAAAAATTAGGTTTGAGTGTGGATTGATTCAAAACTTCATATCAAGTCCAAGGATTAGGTGGTCTAGTTGGAGAGAGACCCTTTGACATTAATGTCAAAGGGGGAAAAAGATCAGAATGATGGAAAAAAAGATCCATTTGAGAATCATTTTGGGAGTTATTTTTCATCAATGACAAAGGGGTAAATTGGTGGACATAGTCTATTGGTGTCCATGATTGTCATTTATGTCAAGGTGGTCATGGTGCATAATAAATCAATGATAAATTGGTAAGTTTTTTTCCTTGGAGTATGTTTGTATTTTGTGCAGGGATTTGGGTTGATAGAGAATGATGTGAGGGTGTTCTAGGTCTTTTGGTGAGTTATAGTGTCCTTTAAAGAGAGATAAAGTGCCGTTATAGTTAAGAAGCATCCATACCATCATAAGAAATCATTTAGGAATGGATAATTTAGTTCATTTGAGCATTTATTATTTTTACTTGTACAGGTCAACCTTGGTCAACAAAATCATGGAGGTGTTGTTGAATGTCCTAATTTGGACTCCTAAAAGTTTGGTGCTAAGAGGAGTTGTCTAGTTCAAGCTCTAGGGATTCAAATTTTCTCTTGTTGATTGTGACATTCCAGAGGACATAAATCTTATCCTTCAAGAAAAAGTTGTTGGGAATTCAAAAATTTGATCGTTGGTGTTCAAATTCAAATGTATGTGTAATGACCAATTTACAAAGAATGGATTATATAAGACATGGATGAAGTCAAAAAAAATGGGTTAAGAAGAAAAGTTGAATAAGACTCAGTGTAGAAGATCTCAAAAGTTATTATAAGGTTTGACCATCTGTACAGGTGCATTTATTGCACATCAAAGTCAAAATTTGTTAGTTGTGTTTGAAATGGTGAACTCAGGTAGACTAAGATGGTTTGAGAACTTGCCTAATTTTATTAAAATTATGATCTAAGCATTGAATCATGTTGAAAAATTAGTATATCATTGCTTCATGCCTTAAGAGTGATCTTGAAGTTCTCATTTGAGCAAGAAAAGCTTCATAAAATTAAATTATTCTTGAAGAATCTTGTCTTTGGTAGATAGAGGTTGATAGGTGAGTTGTTTAGTGACTTTGGTTACTCTCGGTGTTTGACATAAGAGTTTGGAGATGAAATCAAGGTCATGATACAAATTTATTTTATCTATGTAGGGTTATTTTTGTCCTTTATATGTAAAACAAACTCAAGTAAAGAAGGACAATGTATTGAGGATTTGATGTTTATAAACCCTAAGGTGGTTTTTATTGATGTTAATGGCCTTGTAATGACTTGTGATGATCAATAATCTCTAGGCGAGGTTTTTGAAAAGTTTTATTCAATTTTATACATGATCATGATGCATTTGTGTGTGCTCAGATGGTTCCTTAGGAGACAAAGACAAAGCAGGGGTATGAAGATTTATTGATTGGTCTTGAAGACCAATGCTAGTGTAAGTAGTGTTGTTGTTCATATGTTACAAGGTCTTGTATTGATATAATAAGTTTTCACAAACTTTTCCATATGATCCATACTTATACAATTATAAAAATACTTAGAACAATTGAATAACCCATAAAATAGATGTTTTGAATAGTAAGCTCATTTTTTTGTAACTTTAAAAAAAACACTATTCAAATATAATTTGTAATAATAATAAATGATTAAAAATGAATTAATATTCATGATAAAAATAAGAACCAAATAAAATATAAAGATAACATAAGTTTATTTATGGGGTTTAATAATTATCTGTCCCCGGGTCTGCTCCAGCGTGATCGATCCTTTAAATAATTGGTGTGAATTTTATAATTCATGAGTACACCAAATGAATTTGTAAACTTATACTTGTGTCTCAAAATAATTCTCTTCAATATTTATTTACTATTAAAATATTATTTCACACATTTCCAAACCTCTTCAAAAACTATCAAAAATGCTTTGTTGAAAATGTTTCATGAAAATGCTTTATGCTCTTTTGAATGATTCAACACCATTTTATAGCCTTCCTAAGTCCATGGAATACATTAGTGGCTTAATAAACATTATTTAAATAAAAATAAGGGGATAAAACCCATTCCCATGCCTTTGGTTGTGGGATGAGACTCAACACATTTCTTTTATCCCTTTTTAAAAAAAAGATAACTTTAATCCATGTTTAAAGGCCACATTACTCTTATACCACATGGGGGTTATAAAAAGTGGGAAGAATAAATGAAAAAAATGGTAATTTGATGGGTGCCATGTGGAGGATTGTATCATTATTACACTTTCTGATCTATGATGTGCCTTGTTTGTTGACCAAGTGTTACTAGCATTGACCGACATTGACCTATCCTATTAACTTGCGACCAGAACTTTGATTGTCCATATCTCACACATATAGACTCCATTTTCAAACCAGAAAATGTGTTGGAAAGATATTTATGAGATATAATATGTTTCAATGGTTTGAATAAGAATTTAGACATTTCATTTTTACCCATTGTGCTTCGTACTTCATGCCTAAAGACTAAATAACACAAGTACTTAGAAGGATATTGGATTGATATTATTTCAATGAGGGATCCTCCCAGATCACTCC
Source organism: Torreya grandis (assembly GCA_037957365.1). Taxonomy (NCBI): domain Eukaryota; kingdom Viridiplantae; phylum Streptophyta; class Pinopsida; order Cupressales; family Taxaceae; genus Torreya; species Torreya grandis. The sequence goes on along the minus strand of JARHVA010003632.1, from coordinate 1,571,142 downwards.
TCCCCAATAAGGAGATTTTGGACCTCCAAAATTATTTATTTTAGAATAAGGTGAGGGTATTTCTCCCTCACTTTTTCAATTTCCATCCACTTAGCCTTCCTTAGATGTGTCCCTTTTAGACCCACATGAAGATATTTAACATCACCTCTTTGTAATTTCTCACTTTCCTATCAAGAATGGCATCTTCCTATAATTTATTTAGATACTAGACAGCAAAATATTTAATATAAGGTATAAAAACACTTTCATTATAATCTAGAATGATATGAGGCTCATACAAGTTCAAATTTTCAACATTCACAATGGAATAAATCTGCATGTATGGTGGTAAATCTAACCGAAAAGCATTATTACCAATATTTTCCAAAATTTCAAAAGGACCATATCGAATTGGTTTAATATTTTTACCTTCACCTGTAAGCTTCTACTTACTGATATGAAGCCATACTTGATCACCAACTTGAAAATGATGATCAATTTGATATTTATCATGCCTAGACTTGTATTTTGATTGAATTTTTTCCAACTATTCCTTGACAGTCTATTGAACCAATTGTATCTTTTGAATGAATTTATTGGCCTTCTCATCATCAACTCATCCATTTGAAATTAATTCCTTCTCAAATATGAAGTCCAATGGTGACTTAGGAAGATAACCAAAATAAATCTCAAAAAGAGATTTTTGTGTGGAAGAATGTAGTGATCAATTGTAAGCATGTTGCACATAACAGAGATGTTTATCTTATAATTTAGGATGTTTGATGTAATAATAATGAAGCATATATACCACTTTAAAATTGACTACTTTTGTATGTCCATTATTTTGTGGATTAATTGCAGTACTTTTCTTCAGCTTAGTGTCCATTAAGTCCCACAAAGTTGACCAAAACTCTCCAAGAAATCAAGAATCCCATTCAGAGATAATAGATGTGGGTAATCCAAAATAAACCCAAAGATGCTGAAAAAACAAGTGTGTTTCCCCTTCACTAGTAATATGTTTAGTAAAATGAACTAATACACACATTTTATTAAATCTATCCACAATGACATAGAGATAATCGTGTTTCCTTCGTTTCATAGTTAAACCTCCTAAAATTTCCATAGAAATACTTTCCCAAGGTCTATTAGGAATAGGGAGAGCTGTATATAAACTCAATTACCTATTACTAGGCTTAATTTTAGCATAAAAAATATAAGTTCTTATAAATTTTGCATCAAATTCTTTCATATGAGGCTAATAAAAATACCTATGTAATTGTGCAACTATCTTACCAACACCGAAGTGACTTGAAATAATAGAAGTATGAGCTTCTCTAACCATATGCACTCATTCATATTATGGAATACAGAGTTTCAAAAGGTGATATAAGAGTCCATCATGCACATGATAGTTAATTTATCCCACTTATTTACCACTCATCAAATATTCTTACACTTCCATAAAGTCAACATCACTAATATATAATTATTTATAACTTTCATGAATCAAAGAACTATTTTTTAAAATAAATGATGCAACAATAGGAGGTATAGAAAGCATGGCAGCAACCTTGTATTGTGTACCTTTTTTATACCATATCACAAGGTGAAACTGCTACAAGAATCCCATCCACCAAAAATGTCTTGATTATTGTAGCTTGGTTTGTGATTGAAGATACTGTAGTGGCTGATGATCAGTGTGAATCATTGTCTCTTTGTCCATTAAATAGTTCTTCCATTTCTTCACCCTCTAGACCAAAGCATACAATTTTTGATCATAAGTAGGATAGTTTCTTACCATACTTGTGAAGGTTTCCAAATTTTAAAAAATTGCTTTCCTTTTATACATCAAAACTACCCCCATAGCGTAATCACTTACATCTATCTCAATTTCAAAAGGCTATTATAGATTTGGAAGTGATAAGACAGAAGCGGTACTTATTTTCTCTTTCATTGTATCAAAATCTATTTGATGTTTGCCTCCCCACTAAAAAACCTACTTAATTCTAGTCAAAGAATGTAAAGGAGATGCAATAAATGATAAGTTAGCAATAAATTTTATCTAGTAATAAATTGCACCAAGAAAGCTCCCAACCTCTATTACATTATTTGGTTTAGGACAGTTAATAATGATCTCAACTTTTTCAAGATCAATTTTCAATTTACCATGTCCCACAACATAACCCAAATAAATTAAATATGTTTTCCCAAATTCACATTTAGACATCTTCAGATACAGTTCCTCCTTTCTCAAAGCATCTAAGACTTTCTAAATATGAATGACATGACCATCTCATTATTGACTAAAAATTAGAATATCATCTTAGTAGACTATCACAAAATCATCAATGAATGGACTAAAAACATCATTCATCACACACATGAATGTAGTTGGGGCATTGCATAATCTGAAAGGCATAATAATCCATTCAAACAAACCCAATTTTGTTTTAAAACTAATTTTTCAAATATCACCTTCATTGATTCTCACCTGATGATAACCACTTCTTAAGTCTAACTTAGTGAAATAAACAACATTTTTCAACTGATCTAATAAATCATCAATTCAAAGAAGAGGGTAAGGATTTTTCACTATGATTTTATTCAAGGCAAAAAAATCAACATATAGCCACTGTGTGTCATCTTTCTTAGGCACCAAAATGATAGGTAAACCATAAGGGAATGAACTTGGGTAGATAATTCCTTTTGCCAATAGTTAGGAAGAGGTACATCATATAATAATTGTGTCTCATGTCAAACCCCTCTTTTAGGAGGTACACCATGTGGATCTTGGAAAACATTGTCATAGTTAGAAACAATTTCAACCAATTCATTATGTTGCTTAGGATGAAAATTCTCAAAATCCTTTTCATGATATTTCTCTTAGGCTTTGATCACCACTCAATTCTTGCTTGAATTTACAATCATTTTCATTTACCCTACATTAATCAAACAAATACTAGTTTTCACATGATAAGCTATAAAAATATATTCAATCCCATCTTTAACAAACAAGTATTTATTCTCTTCCTTATAGAAGATTGATTTACGATCATAAAGATAATAAATTACTAAAACCATACCAAAAATTTCTAATAGAACAACATCCAAATAAACCTCATTAATGAACTTGTTAGTAATGGCAAATCTGAGTCTATAGTTCTTGTTACCTACAATTTTGTATCATCACAAACCCAGCCCAAAGGACAAGGCTTAGGATGTGGTTTTGCTTGGACTCCTAATTTCTTCACAGCCTCCTCTAAAATTAGATTAGCTTGAAATCCACTATCAAATAGAGTGTCTATTTTAGTATGTTTGAAAATAACTCTAAGGTGGAAAATCTCATTTCTTTTCTTCTCATCATGCATAGATTGTTGTTTAGAGGAAGATGCAACATTAGATGAACTAGTGCTAGAAGAAGAGGAAGAATTAAAACCTTATAAACTCATGGCTATGATCTTGGTCTCATTACCATAATCAAATCTAAGATCATGCACCAAAGTATTGGTTTCTTATCTTTTCCTTTCTTATTGTTTAACCATTTAGGTTTTAATTTTGGATGTAGTTTCCAAAACTTAGATTTATCATGATTTTTATTGCAATGATTACAAAATGGATTTTCATCTTCCTTTTTAATTTTATAAGTCATTTTTTGCTTACCTTTTCCTTTCAAACCTTTGTCCTTGATTTCAGATTGCTTGGTTTTTTGCTTAGGAAATATCTCTTTAGGCATTTTTCCCCCTAGCTTCCAATTGAGTACCTTGTACACAAACATAATCCAGTTTAGTAGGGTTTAAAACTATCATCATATGTTGTAGATAACTATGTAACCCACCAATATACTTTATCAAAGTCTACTATGTGTGTAAGTGAATATTCAAACATAAATCTTGCTTCCTAAACTCTTATGTATAATCTTGTACACTTTGGCCCTTAGCTTGTCAATCCATCATGGCTTCTTCCATGTATCCCAAAAGATAAAATGGCTTACATAATCCATAAATGAATTCATTCCAAGAAAATGTCACATTACCTTGTTTGAACAAATCCTCTTGTCACTTGCTTTCCCACCAGATAAGTGTTGTAACACCCATCCAAAGCATAACTAACTAAATTTTCACTCTTTCATCTGTAATATTCTGAATCATGTACTATACATAAATTTTCTTGATCTAGTTATCCAATTTGTTTGCATTCAATTATTCATTATATATAGGAAAATAAAAATTAATATCAAGCTTTTAAGAGGGAAGAGATTCAGATATTTTTAATGGTTCATCATCCCCTGTATTGGGAGTTGAAGAATCCCAAGGAATTTCCTCTTCATCTTTATCTTTATTTTCTTGATCAATTTAAATTTGCCTTTCATGATAGAGGTCTTCTATCATGATTGTCATTTGCTTAAAATATTGAATAAACTCTCATTCCCGATCCGATTCCCCTTCCATTGGTGTTGCTTGACTTGTACACTGTGTACCTATATTAGGATTATACTCTTCCAATTCACCTTCATCATGTTTAAGTCTTGACTTAGTTAACATAAAAAATATAATTGCAATCCAAAAATATTTTTATCTGCTACATATCACCAACTCTGACACCAAACCAATTCATAGTTATCCAATTATCAAATTACTTAAAACAATTTGAATAACGCCAAAAATGAATGTTTTGAATAGTAAGCTCATTTTTCCATAACATAAAAAAACACTATTAAAATATAATTTGTATTGAAAATATGTGATTAAAAAGGAAGTAATATTCATGAGAAAAATAAGAACCAAATCAAAGAGAAAGACAACACAAGTTTAGGGTTCGACAATTATCTATGTTCCTAGGTCTGCTACAACGTGATCGATCCATTAAATAATTGGTGCAAATTTTATAATTCAAGAGTACACTAAATAAATTTTTAAACAACATATACTTGTGTCTCAAAATAATTCTCCTCAATATGTCTTTCCTTCTAAAATAATATTTCATGCATTTCCAAACTTCTCCAAAAACTATCAGCAATGCTTTGTTGAAAATGTTTCATGAAAATGCTTTATGCTCTTCCAAATGAATCACCACCCTTTTATATCCTTCCCAAGACCATGGAATGTGTTGGTGGATTAATAAAAATTTATAAAATTAAATTAAAGGTATAAAACCCCTTTCCCCAGCTTTGGTTGTGGGATGGGATTCAACGCATTTCTCTTATCCCTTTTTTTATAAAAAGATAAGTGTGTTCCTTGTTTAAAGGCCACAATAGTCCTATAACACATGGGGGCTATAAAATGTGGGTGGGATAAATTTTAAAAAGGTAATTAAATTGGTGTCATGTGGAGGCTTGTATCATTAGTCCACTTACCTATCTTCCACGTCACTTGTTTGTTGACCAAGTTTGAATAGTGTTGACTAATGTTGACCTATCTTATTGACTTTTGATCAAAACTTTGACCTAACATATCTTGCACATACAGACTCCATTTTTCAAAAAAAATGCATTAAAAATATATTGATGAGATCTATGTTGTGAAATTAGTTTGAATAAGAATTGAGACTTTTTAGTTTTACCCCTTTTACTTCAAACTTTGTGCCTAGAGACTAAATAACATAGGTACATAAAAGGATATTGGATTAGTATTATTAAAGTGGGGGAATCCTCCTAGATCACCATAGTACTCTAAACATGTCAAGTAGGTTTGAGTGTATAGAATAGGGTATCAAATGTATATGCACTGAGTTGGTCTTTAACTAATCTTTGAAGCATGTCATAAAGAGTTTGGTGTTCCTTGAGCTTGGAAATGACATTTAGGTCATAGTGGATCAATTTACATATGTATGGTACCTATTGGAATTTCATGAAGGATAAAAAAAATTTATCATAGGTTTGTCACAGTGCATGAGGTCTCTCAAACCTAGTGTAAGACTATGTGTTAGCCGAGAGGTTGCTTTATGGTATTTGGAGCTTTGATGGCTTAAGTAACTTGGAGAGAAAGATGCTTAAAGGCCTAAGAAAATTTTATAAGTTGTTAATTATTTATTCATATTGACATAAGTCTCAATTAGTCTATATTTATGTGAATAAATGAACAAAATTTTGTATTAGGTCTCCATGAGACCTAATAGATAGATAAGGCCTAATGGTGTCTTGATAGTGTATGCGAGTGACTTGAGGACTCTTAAGCATGGTAAGAGATATTATAGGTTTTAATAAATTTATTTGACAAGAGTGAGTCATTTTTAAGGGATTTATGGACCATCTTGGTTAATTATTTGTTCATTAAGTAAATATGAGTAATTGGAATTAAGTCTCCTTGACACTTGATGAAGGCATGAGGGCTAATGGAGTAATCACAAGATGAGTGAGTGGCTTAAAGGTTATAAATCATGGAGAAGGTGTGGTGGACCTATTGGTTAATCTATTAGAATTTTTTATTTTTTTTATCGATTGCTATTACATTGTAAGGTATCTACATGTAACATGTGGCCTAATGGAGAGCTAATTGCTTAGGTCTAGTTGAAGCCTAGTCTATTGGTTTGAGCCATTTGAAGCATGGTAGACCCAGTGAGTTGATGTATACTATATGTAACATTTATAATTGATATTTTATAATGTTTCAAGAGAGAGTAAGGTTTGTTGGCAGAATAGTTAGTATGAGGGCTAATGTCATGTATAAAGAGAAGGTTAATTAGACCTATTTGGGTTAGTTAGTCTAAGTAAGAATGAAGTGAATGGTATGAGAGTTTTTAGAAGGGTAAGAGGACATGGAAACTATCATAAAATCATGTTGGATGTGTGGCAAGTGTATAATAGTGTTTATTACAGGTCATGAATAAGTAATTTGATTTGTTTCAAGGCTATTAAGCCTATTTTGCTTAGATGACCTAGTGCAAAGGTTTTATTTGGAAATAAATTAAAATAACAAGGTAGAGGCTATGTGAGGATGAAATTCATGTTGTTACATTATTGTATTTTCTTCTAAGAAGATTAGAGTTTGAAGGAGGAATGGATTCAAGGTCATGAGCATGTGTACAAAGGGTGTTTGAGTAAAGAAGAGAAAGAGTTGTTGTACGCCTATGTAAGAGGTTGATTTGAGTTTATATGAACTATAGAAGACCATCATAAGTTATGTGAGGGAAATAAATCAAGATAGAGTTTCATATTTTTGATTGAGTGGGTACTTGATCAGCAAAGGGGATTGTAGCCTCTTATCAAGTTGGTTCTTGCTAAATCCAAGTGGATGCTTGGTGAATTTGAGGGGTTGGTTCTCCTTGTGGAGTGGGTGCTTCACTAAAGTCTATTGTTTATGATATATTATAGGACTATAATACATTTTTTGTTAAGATTGAGAGTCAATTTGATGCCCCATAAAGGTTTCCCACATAATTCATGTGCTATGTGCTTTGATCTTGCATTGTTTCTTTGTTCTTTGCAATGAATGGTTTATATGCTTCATGAATGACTATGTTGAATGCTTAAGAGTTTGAAGAATTGGAATTGAAGTTGATCCCCACCCACCCCCCCTCCGCCACCCCCCAGTGATTGTGATTCCAACATATTAATCATATAATTTATAATTATTGCTCTGATTCTAATAATTCTATGTTTCTTAAGATACAATCTCTACTTTGCCTATTAATAATTAGATCTAGTCTAAATTACTATTTTATGTGTATGGTTTTAACTTCTTATGTAAGCTATCCCATTATTAGCTTGTTCTAAAGGGTTTTTCAAGAACCTCTATGAACACACAATTGCTTGGGATGTGGTGCCATGGATCAAAGCTCCTCCTTCATCTGACACAACTTAAACAGTCAAATGGGAAGGTAGGGAGGCCATTAAATAGCCTGAAATCTCCCTAAGGTGAGGATCCTAAATGCCAATAAATGATATTATCTTGTATTGTCCAATAAGGACCACAAAGTGAATAGAGATTGGTAAGAAATTATAGCAGCGATGTGCATAGCCAAAACCCTAGAAGAGTCTTTTTCCAAATTTTCTCGGTGATCCTTTATAATATATCACAATGTCTGGGGGTCGAAGATTTTGAAACATATGTTCATTGAATTTATTCTTCTATTTGGCAATGATTTTGAGTTTCTTTTTCAATGCATCATGCACGAATTTGAATATTCATTAGACATAATGTACAAACTCATTTGTAATGCATATGTAATATATTTTTCTCTGTTTATTCTATCTCATATAAATGATTCCATCCCAATTGAATATTTCTCATTTTTATGTACTTCCTTGTAGCACTCAACGAAGCTATGGTAAATAGTTTGTTAAAATTTATAAATTTTGCAAATCTCTTGCAACTCTTCCTGCCCAATTTTAGTGATCTTTTATGCAGTTTTGACCAATATTTAATTGGGTCTATTTCTTCAAGACCGTTATGAAACATGATATCAGTTAAATAAAACCTCTAAATTTTAATTAAATTATTTTAAAATCATAACAAATATAACAAAATCTATTACTAAAACTAAATAAAACTATCATACATACATACATACAAGTATAGGTTTACAATTCATTGCAGTGTATTTCTTGCATGTTCACATTATGTAATATCATATGATGAATCAATATACCAATGACCAAAGCACATATGTAATGGTATGAAGGGAATTTTGGTGTTAACTACGTCTCAAACAAAAGAGTTGTCATAATATGTTTAAGTAGCCATTTTTATTTTTTATATTTTAATATAAATTTTTATTCTATTTTAAAAACATACTCTGTTAAATATTAAGTTTTAATATTAATTATAATTAAAACTTGGGAGGTTTAATTCCTGATACGACATTTCAATAAGGCTATGAAGGAAATGGAGTCTACAAAGATAATAAATAACTCCACCAAAGATCACTACAGATGACTTGAAAGTGTAGAGGGGATTTTAATATATTTAAAAATTCGAAACAAACTATTTAGTTTAGTTTAGTCAGGGAATAAAGGAAGTATGACACAGAGGAAATGATTGAAGTGATATGGAATCCTCTATACATACCAGAATGAAAAAATAGAAGAAAATTACATGAATCTACGGATGAGTTGGTGCATGGTATCGGAAAAAGATCAAACATAAAATTATAACCATGGCCAAAGAGGAAAATAAAATTCAATGAGTGTGGAGACGATACAACAAATGGCAGTGGTGCGGTGGTCAGGGTCGGGGTCAATGCCATGATCGTAGTTGAGGCTGTGGTGAACGTGTAAGTTGTATAGACATTGGGCTGAGCACAAGTTGCATTTATCTTTTTAAAAAAATTGAAGTAACTCATTTATTTTTATTTTATTCTATTTTTTTCACATTTATTTTTTTATTTTATCTAAACATTTTTTCAAAATGTTACATTCTAGTTTTTCCAAAGAAGGTTTGAGTGTCACTGAAAATAGAAGTATAGTTTCTTCAGATATGAAACATGAGGGTTGAGTACAATGATGAAAATTATTGTATGTAATTTACGGAACAATTTTAATTTTGTTTTGTAATATTTGTTTAATCTTTTTTAGAAATAAGGATTAAAGAAGAGAGTATCTTAATTAAGCAAGAAGTACTTTACTCTAAAACTTAGGTCAATTAAATGAATTTAAATTTTATTTATATTATGATATTATATATTTAATCTAATAATATGCTGAATATATAAATTACAATATTCAATGTTTTAATAATAGTAATACGAAGGAGAAATTATACTTAGCTTGTTTATTAATATGTAGAAAAATCTGAATAGTGTCGGTGTTGAAGTGAATTATCTGAAGTTATGGATCCCATCATCAGATATTGAATATTCTGTCAAACTCGACACTTCTATCATCTTGTGGACACCAAGGTTGATGTTATTTTCCTAATTTTGTGAATAGTGTCCAATACAAAATATTGACTTTTTTCTTTAAATTCCACTTGTGCCTGTTAGTTTGGACTGTCACTTTACATATTATCTACTTGGATCAAGTGCATAAGTTCTCAATATCAGTGTTTTACTCAAAGCCCTAGATCCTACAATTAGGGTATGTTACCTAAAAAAATAAGGGTTAGTGGAGTCAAGTGAAGTTGAGTTGAGATTAAATACCCATCTATCAATGAGTGCTACCTACATAGCCATATACTTTGAAGAGGGCCTCAAACTGATGTAGTTCTCCCCATTATATGGGCTTGTGAGTGAATAATGGTGTAATATTCTATATGTGATTGCATGTAGTGATCTCGCTTGAAACTTGACAAATATTGTTCATGGGTTGTTCTTAGAATACTTCAGACATGTAATAAGAATGCTCATATCACTGATTTGGAAATAGAGAATAATATGGCAATAGAACTCAATAGTGTAAATGATTTAGTGAGTTTGAATAGGTGTTTGATTGGAAATTTCTACATAAATTATGATTAGGCTTTGTTTTGTATTTATACTACACATTTTTAAATTAATCTCATAGAGAGTTAACTAAGACAAATAGGTTAACCTGTACATATCAAAATATTTTCAAATATTAACCTTTATAGGGTATGAACACTAGCATTGGATCTAGGACACTAGTGTCAAGGTCATAATGGTAGTGTCCTAGATAATAGAGGATTGTTGAATCTATGTAATTGAGAGTGAAGAGAATACACACACACACACACACACACAAGATTTTAAATATAAGGTTTAAAACATACCATGTGTTATATATGATCTAGGTAATCAAAATATTAGGGTTAGACCATAATATAAGCATTTAAGCATAGTGAGATGAAGATCACAATCCTTTCAATAGTAGGAAAGTAATAAACTAAATAATATATCCTTGAGTGATATTTTTCAACTGTGCAAGACTAGTTTATCAAGTAAAATCTAGATATTTAATTATCTTCATTTTTACCCTACCCCCACTACCATCACTAATTTAGTAATAAAAAAAGATGATATTAATAGGTAATAGGAAATAATTTCATACCATGGTGTGTACAACACACATTTCTTTTATTTGAGCCTTTTTTGAATATGTTAAATGTGTATGAATTGTAACCAAGATAATGTTAAAGGTGTAATTAGATCATATATCTAAAAATAAATAATTAAAATTGCTTAAAATCAAAGAGAAAAAGGAAATACACATGTGTGTCAATAAAACCATGATTCTAATAAGAATGAGAACAATATCATTTCAATCTAGGAGTCTAAAGCATTGACAATAAGAACATCACAATAATCTTGTAAATGAATGAAATAAAAATACAAGGCACATCATATATTATCCAAAAAATAGCATACAAGTACAATAGAGAGACCTTGCATAAGTAGGTGAGGAAAAACAAGAAACAAGCATAACTAACCAATGTGAAATAAATCCACATAAAGGACAAAAAGAGGAAAAGATGAAAAACTATGTAAAAGCTAGTAATCATGAGTAAATACTTTAACAACCCCTCTCAAGTGAAGCTAGGTGCTTATAATAACCAAAAATAATGTGACATATATATAGTATGAGTCCTAAGAACAAGGCATGATTAGGTACTCATGTACAATATATATCCATGAAATCAATAAGAAATGTGTCCTCACGAACACCCCCTCAGGAGAACTTATCAAACACTAAGCATGCCACACAACTCAAGGAAACGAGGTGATATAAATAGACTTTAGAAGATATTGATTGTTAGTTCTCAAAATCGAACTAAAGAAATTGAGTCCTTGTTAAGCATTGATGCCTAGTTTTTTATCCCACTTGATGTTTTCAATTTTTCATCAGAGGTCAAGTTGAATTCATGTTTGAGCACCTTAAGACCCTTGTTCCAATTTCTCTATCTTAAGCCCTTTGAATTAAAAATCAAATTTGGTGGGAGCAGTTTAAGTGAGAACACTTTAAAAATGCTATGGACTTAGTCTAATTTTTATACTAAGGTTTAGTCATGTTTATTAACATGACCAAACCTTAGTCTAAAAATTCATATTTGTTCCCTTTTTATTTCTTGTGGCCCTTGGTCCCATTTTAACTATTAGCATGGTCTAAATAGTGTTTAGTCCCTTTTTTATGAACTTAGTTTAAAGTCCTAAAGCCTATGTCATATTTATTTATGCACCAAAGAATTTTAGACTAAGTCTCTTTATACTAAGTTATTTATGTCTCAAGCAGGCTAAACCTTTGTACTAGGTTCTTTATGTCCCAAGCTAAGAGTAATTATTTTTAATGTTAAATTTTGAGCCAATCACATCTGACATAGTGGATTGAGATTTAACTATGTGTGTTAACATGGAAAAAATTGATCTAACGATGTGTGATCAATGTTGAATAGTCAAAGGGAGTCAAGATAAACATGGATGTGCATAGTGTCAAGCTCTCGGGGCATGATTTAAAGATCAAGCACAGTCCCATTGATCAATAGTATGTGGCAAAGCATACATATCCTGACTGATGGTGAATAAAAGTTTAATGTTTCAATAAATCCCCAAGATGAGTGTGAAGGTGACAAGTGTCACCATCATGGGAACCCTATTAGAGATTCAACAAAAAATGGAGAAAAAGACTGAGCCTTGTGGATAGAGATAGATGGTTCATGATTGATCCATGCAAATGGGATGAATTTTGTGTGATTGAAGGTGTAAATTTCAAATAATTAAAGCCTGAATATATTTCAAAGATCTAATAGTGTGAGCAAACTATTGATAGTTCAATGAGGGTAGAGATCTAGTGAGGTACTACCACATGGAATGATAGCATTCAACCAATTGATATTATATATATATAAGGCATGTGAGTCTACCAAGTGGCATGACCTTAGGGGTCTTAATGGAGATCTAATAGCTCATAATAAAATCTAATCCTAAAGGGATTCCAAGAGTCCATAGAGCTACCAATTGTCATGCTCACGTTAATTATAAAGACAAGGATGTAGCAGTGTTAGTCTTAGGTGGGATTTTCAAAGATCTAGATCCAATGACCTATTGACATGTTTGCTAGGGGAAATGATCACATTTTAAGTTAATAGATAGAGTGACATGGCATTTCCACATAGGTAGGTGGACATTTCAATAGAACTCAAAGCAAATACTAGAGTGACATGTGTCCAAATTGGAGTCAGTTAAGCAACCTAGACACTTTTAAGCCCTATAAGTGCTTAGTTGGATTTGATGTGGCATGTCACATGTCAATATGTGGTAAAATTTGGTGTATGATCTAAAATTAATGGTTCCTTCATGGATGATCAAGAAATCACAACAAAGAAGAGGGTATGTCGACCATTCCAAAATATGTTTTCAATGATGGATGTGGATCAATTTATACCTATACCATAACTCGAGCATTCTAATTCATCCATCATTACAAGATCAGGGTGTTCTAAGGCATGCATGAGAGGAAATACAATTATCCAAAAGGTTTCAGCTATGAAAACAAGTGGTCAAGGACATCGTTACAAGGTTACACATGAAGACAAAGTTTGTTTGGCCTCCACCATAGAGTGTCACCTTCTAGATCATGAGAAAAGGCATCTTCAATCATAAAATAAAAGGGTTTGTTGTAAATATTCATAATATATTGAAGATTCATTTAAATAATGATTATTCTTTCAAATGGATGAATATTTTAGGCATGACAAGGAATATTTTCTAGCTAGGATCATCTTAGTGGAATTGGGAGGGCTGTTATGTAATTTTGCAAATTCTAACTCAGAATCTCATATTTAAAATGGGTAAAAATGTATAAATAGGGATTTCTATCCTTTATTTAGGGATTGGTTATTGTGTTAGTTGTTTTTGGTCTTTGCTTCTTTCCAAGTCTAATTTCTAACAATTTTGGAATCAATTGCTAAGTGAATGTATTTTCTCTCCTACTAAGGTAGTTTCAAGTGTACATCCATTAGCAAGCTCTAAGATCATTTTTATGCCCCCTTTATCTAACATGGAGAAATTTCACCATGTTTATCCCCATGGAATCATTTTTAAAAATTGATGTATGTCGTATCTCTCTTCAAGTTAATGAAAATTCTCGTGATTATCTGTTGTTTTCTATTGATGAAGTGCAATGATGTGTTTTTAAAATGTTGTTGATTAGATATATTATTTTATGCTCATTACTGGTTGTCATCTTGGTCTTATATCTATATTATAAATCCCTATCTGCATTATTTTAGAATATGTTGTTGAATAACTTATTAGGACACCCTAGGTTTATGGATTTGATAGGGAAAAGTGTTTGAAGGTTTACTTTCAAGGTATGTTTTGTATTTTTTAAGGATCATTTGGTACGTATCATGAGCTCGATTATGAGTGTTTACTATGTTTTTGTAATAATTAATGTCATGAACATTTTAATATCCCTTACTGACTGAAAACTACCAACACACCACCACAACCTTCCTCTTTATAATTAACAAACTATCCTACCCTGTCCTACCCTGCAAATGATACAATCCTTGTTTCATATCATAAATGTTATTTTCCTACAAATGCATAAGATCTTTCTTATATAACATGTATTTTCATCTTTTGTTTAAAATCTTTGCATTATAATTCTTTATGATGAAGGTTGTAATCACTTTTATATCTGTCTTTAGTAGCTTGTAAGTGACTTAGAGCATTTGTGCATTCCTTGTGACAACCCTTCCTCGGTGGAGTCTATAAGTTTGGTTATGCCCTAGTCATATTTTTGTCTCTATGTATTAATAATCACCATGGAGGTTTAATTACATAATCTATCCATGTGATCAATCTTCCCCATAGGTCCACTCAGCTTGGTTCAAGTAGAACCAGAAGTAGTAGAGCATTGACCATACCCTTTGTACGTGCCTCTCAATCATTTTCTCCATTTAGTTCATTCTAGATGCCAAATCTTCCCTCAAATACAATGACATATCATTGGTTTTTTCATCTTTGTTTTCCATTTTCTTTTGAGTGTGCAAGGTTGAGCATGAGAGGTTTATAGCTTAGAACCAACACCCAATATAAACCATTGTTGAGGAAAGCAAAGACAATCATGGCACTTGTGTTGTTGGGGACTCTTGTAGAGAGATGTAAGTATTTCATGTTGTGAATTTCTCTAGGGACTATCTTGGCCATCTATGTCACTTCACTCCACTAGGGATGTGCTAGGACTTGAAATATTTGACATTTTGACTTATGCTAAGTTTATTACAAACAGTTGTTAAAATTACATATTGAAAGGTGATTTCTCCCCTTTTGAACATATTATAAAAAACTTAGCATATTTTCCTTCTATCTCATCATTAAGTTCAACAAGTATGCTTTTAGTATGTATCACGATTGATATGTTAAGTATTATATTCTAAAATATTTATTCTATTGGAAAATCTGACTTTATTTTCTAGTTTCAAGGAAAATTGGTGCCTATTCTAAATATGTTGATTTTTAGATTCAAGTTTTTTCTCACTTCTAAATTTGAAAGGACTTATATCATCCTTCAAAGGTGACCCATTCAAGAAACTCATCTCACCCCTAAGTATTCATTAAATAAGAGGGAGACAAGTTTGGAGGACTATTGAAGGGCAAAGTTCAGCTGCTAAATAGTGTCCTCACTACCAAGATTCTGGTAATCTTGATATTTTTGTTGAACTTCCAATTAAGGAGGACTTTCATATTTATTTTATCCATTTTGAAACTTATAGTCCTTTCTATTATCCATATCCTTATCAACCATATAAATCCCCCCCAAGTTGGATCCTACAAGTCCCCCCATTCATCGCCTCACATCCCTTTTCCAGTTGTTCTTGAACCTCTAATTGAACCAATCATGAGGCATGGGGACCTAGATGATAATGAACGTTGTGCATTCCACTTTCCCATATTTAGGCCTATAAATTTTGATGTCATGGAAGGTTATCCTAATGAAGTCCCAAATAAAGTAATAAAATGTCTTCAAAAGTTTCAAGGGAACAATGCAGTGAGTGGTTATCATCACTTGAGGGATTTTCACAATATTATTAAGGATTATGAGTTTGTGCATGAGGATGTGTGCACTAAGTTATTTATGCACATGCTTAAGGAAGATGCATGAGATTGGTTCAATTCTCTTCCTAATGGATGCATTGATTCATGGGAAAAAATCAATAATGTTTTCAAAATTTAGTATGGTGAAAGAGTTGATCCAAATTTTCTTTTATTTGAGTTTAAAAACATCAAAAAAAACCCCAATGAGTGTATGAAATATTTCAACACATGGTTCAACAAAGATATGATGAAGCTATTCTAGAGCACAAGACCTACTGATATGGCATGCTTGACAAATTATTGTGATGCCTTTGACAAGAAGTTTGCATATTACTTGCAACACAAGGCTCTAATGAACCTATGGTTGGCATTCAATATGGTCATCTAGATTGAGGACAAGATTAAGTTTGTGGGAAAGCCCATAAAGAATTAGGCTGATGTGAAATTGGTTAATCTAGAAAATCATAGTCCACTAAGATAACCAACCTTGAGTAAACAGTTAAGACTCTAGCCTCTACTATCAAGGAGATGTCCTACAAGCCTGTTAGGGCTGAGAAGGGGATCCCTCATGTGTCTATCAGTCATGAGAGGGATTAAAATATTAATAAATCATAAATGGGGCCTACTTTCCATAATCAAGACAATGATAGAGGTAAGAGTCCTGCCCATGATGAAAAAATAGATAGACATCAAAATAGAGGGGTTGGAAAAGAAGTACCTAATCTATTAGATGCCAAAGTGAATTAGTAGGTTATGGCATTGATGTTGATTGGTGTAACAAGTGCTTTCTTCCACATCTTCTATGTGATACAACTAAATTGATTAATGAATATGTGGATGAACCTAAGTTTTCATCATTTGGTGATGAGATTATAATGTTCAATTATCAAAGTCCCCAAATCAAGGGATCCACCTCCACATAATTGATGAGTGTTGTTTACTATTGATTAGTTTTGGAGTGTGGTAAAAAATTTATGCATCTCAACTTATGAATTTGCTTGTGATGTTAATATGGCACAATCATATGAATTGCCCATTCATGATTTTGAATTCTTAAGATTAATGATGATTAATAAATATGATGGAGGAATTCCATTAGTTGAGGATAGGTAGCTACTAATTAATGCAATAGTTGCGCAACAAAAATAATACTAATTGAGAAGTAGGCAACTAGATGTTGCCCCTCAAGTCACTACCCCTACAAATCCAAGAACAAGGGGTGAAAGCAAGGAAGCTAAAAAAACTACAACAGTCACTAATGCTTGCAAGGCAGTAACTATTTCCTAAGTTGCTAAGCCTAGAGGTGCTCCCACTAAGAATAAAGTACTTTTGTTATCTATCATTCTTAAGAGGGTGAATGATGATAAATAGAATCAACTTTTGAATTTTGATAATAAGCAAGCAAATTCACCCTAACCTAATCCTCTTTAAACTTTAAGTGATTGTATTCTAGTTGAAGTTGTTATTACCCTTCCACCAAATACTCCCCTTCCTCAGTATAGAATATGTGATATGGCCTAAGTGTTGAGCCAACTAAAAATGACTCTGCCACTTGTTGAATTATTAAGAATACTTGAGCATAGGAAGAGGGAATTTGAATACTTGGAATTTGGTGATAAGTTATGTTCAAATGAAATTTATTTACCCTAAACATCCCTGAAAAGTGATGAAGAATCTGAAGAGGTTGTTGAACCAGCTCTAGAAATCTATTTGGGGACTGCATTAGTAGAGAGTTAGCTGAATGTGGATCCATTTTATACAACCTTGTTGATCAATGGCCTTATTGTCCATAACTACATGTTTGATTCTAGTGCTTCTTGTAATGTAATACCCCTAGGTGTCTTAAATGAGCTTGAAGTTAAGATTACATCAGGTTTTGACAAGTGTTATGCAATGTACTTGTGGGAATTTCTAGTTGTTGGACAAGTCAAGGGGTTGGTAGTGCCATTACAAATGCATTTAAGTAAGTATTTGAATATGTAACATGGCAGTTGTGGAATGCCCACCTAAATGGGGGATGTTGCTATCACGTAAATGGGCTACTAGCATGAGTGAAAGTCTATAGATGGACTTGTATTATGACACCATTCCATTGGAGGGTAAGATGGTAAAACTTTATAAAGATCTAAAGATGTTACATGTAATTGAAAATCTAAAACATGATCAAAATGAGATATTATACACAGACATTGGGCTTGGGAACTTCATTTGAAATGTTAACACTAATTAGTAGCCTGCTGCTCTGGATTGTGAACATGATAGTGAAGGTGAATTTTGGAAGTGTGTTTTGATGGGGCTTGCTCGAATCTTTGAAATGGAGTAGGGGTTGAATTTTACACTCCCAATGGTAAGTGATTTAATTTTTATTTTAAGTTGTCCTTTGAGTGCACTAAAAATGCTGCTAAATATGAGATAATCTTGCTTGGTCTAGCGATTGCCCAAGAACATGGAATTAAAATTTTGATTGCCAAGAGTGATTATGATCTAGTGGTAAAGCAAATCTGCAATTCTTATGCCACAAAAAATTAAAAGTTGAAACAATATCAGAATGTTCTTTAGGATTTTCTTGAATTCTTTTATGTATTTAATATTTTTTATCATGATAGAAGTTTCAATGATGAAGATGACAGACTTTCAAGGTTAGGTGCTCAATTTGATATTGAAAATATGAGCCCTTATTATCAGTATCAAGTGGAGCTACTTGTTAGGACTTAAGTCCCAGAGATGTTCATCAGTAGTAGGTGTTTGATGATGATGAACAAATTAAGAGGTTTTTGAATTGTGAATTTGAGTTCCATTATTAGCTCATAGACTTAGAATCTATGGTTCATGTTTGTGATGAAAAAGAATCCTTGTTTGGGAAGGACATTATGTAGTTGAATACAAACATGCTCCCTATAGGATTGGTAAGTTTAGAAACATAGTTTGATGGAGAAAATAGAATCAAGACTCGAGATTAATTTATTTCAAAGAACATGACTAAGTGTAATTTGGGTTCTCATGAGACTCCAAGGAAGGTTTGGTTGGGTACTCACCTAAGTGCAACTAAGAAGCAAGATTACATGCAATTGCTAAGAAAGTACCAAGATTATTTAGCATGGTCTTATTCTAAGTTGAAATCATATAGGGAAGACTTGTTCCAACATGCCATCCCATTGTAGCCTAATAGCAAGCCTTTTAGTTAGAAATAGAGACCTATTAACCCCATCTTGGCCACTAAGATGTGGGTTAATTTAAAGAAGTTAAGGGATGGTGGTATCATTTATCCCATTAGGTATTCGTCATGGGTTAAAAATTTAGTCCTTGTGAGAAATAAAAATGGTGACATCTACATGTGTGTGGATTTATGAAATTTGAATAAAGTTTCTTTAAAAAATAATTATCCCCTACCCAATATGGACAACCTATTGTAAATTGTTATAGGATCAAATATGTTGTCCACTTTAGACAGCTTCTCAAGATATAACTAGGTTGTGGTGAAGGAATTCAAGAGACCCAAGACTACATTTATAATTCCTTGTGGAAAATAAATGTTGGTATAACATTTCAACGAGTTATGAACATTACTTTTGCAGGGATGATTAACAATTTTATAGTTGTGAATCAGGATGATATTACTATATACTCCAAGATTAGAGAAGAACATTTGGAACATCTAGAGAAAGTATTGATCAGATGTAAGGAGTTTGATATTTATCTTAATCCTAAGAAATGTCACTTTAGAGTACAAAATGCTAGGTTTTTGGGACATATAGTGTCTAAGGTTGGTGTCATGATTGACCCCAAAAGGGTAGAATCTATTGACAAAAGTGCCTATCTCCTAGCCCAAGAAAGGAAACCAGTCCTTCTTTGGACAAATTAAATTCATAAGAAGGTTTGTTTCCAACTTTGAAGAGATCACTTTGCCTATTACTTTCATGCTGAAGAAAGACTAGACCATCAAGTGGGAGGAAAAGTCTATGTAAGAATTTAATGACATTAAAGGAGCTTTAAAGTTCGCCCTTGTTTTAGCCAACCCTAATTACACTAAGCCATTTTAGATTTTTCTCTTTTACATCATATAACACTATTATTGTTGTCTTGTTGCAAAAGAATGAAAATAGTCATGAGCAACCAATAACTTTATTTAGAAAATTTATACAAGATGTTGAACTAAAATACACCATCATGGAAAGACAAGCCTTCACTCTCTTAAAGGCTATTAAAATGTTTAGACTTTATGTTCTAATCTCAAAGATTGTTGATTATGTCCTACATACCATGGTAAAGGACATGTTGACTCAGACTAAAGTCTCCAACAAGAGATATAGGTGGCTCAACAAGTTTCAAGAGTAAGCATGGATATTTAGGCCACCTAGTTAGTGTAAGGGATGGGTCTAGACAAGCTCATGGTTCAGCCCAATTTGAAAGTTGTTGAGGTAGACACTATTGCTTTCCATGTTGATGATTCCTTAAGTAAATTTCACATGTCTCCATGGTATGAGGATATTGTCTATTACTTGAAAAATTTAAATGTTCCCCCTAACGTGGACAAGAATTAAATGAGGACTCTTAAGCTTGTTTCCTAGAAATACCTCTTAACTAAAATTAGACTTGCATAGAAGAATCTGGATGGGGTTTTCTTGAGATGCATGCTAGAAAAGAAAAATTTTGACCTAATTGAAGAATTCCATATTGGAGTATGTGGAGGCCATTTTTCACCTAAAGTTATAGCTCATAAAATTCTGAGAATTGGTTATTGGTGGCCATCACTATTTAAACATGTTCTAAAAGTCAAAAAATGCAAAAAATACCAGAACTTTGTTGGAATGATGAAAGATTTTAGTTCTCTTCCCTTGCAATCTGTGATGATTGAAGACCCATTCAGACAATAGGGAATGCATTTCATTGGAGAAATTATTGATTCATCAACTGCTGGACATAGATGGATACTAGTTGCAACTAATTACATCACCAAATGGGTTGAAATGGTCCCTACAAAGAAGGATACACACCAGGTGGTTATGGATTTTTTTAATAAAATAGATTATTTGTAAATTTGGTGTGCCAATCAAAGTTATTGCTAATAATGCCATGAGTTTCAAAGCTAAACCTTTATTGGCATTGTGCAAAGAGTACGAGATTAAATTGACCTATGCTTCTAATTACAACCCTCGAGGAAATGGGCAAGTAGAATCTAGTAGCAAGAACTTACTCAAAATCAATAGATGAACATTGGAAGCAAACAAGAAGTGGGGTGAACAATTGAATTTTGCTTTGTGGGTTGACAAGATCATGCCTAAGAGAGCTATAGGAAAAATCCCTTTTGAGCTTGTCTATAGAGCTCAAGCATTTTTCCTTGTGAATTTATAGTTGCCAACTTATCAACTCATACAGTAACTAGAAGATGATGAACAAATCAATCACTATGAGAGCAAGATGAACTAGATTGTTGAGATTGATGAAATTTGAAGACAAGATCATGAAAGGCACCTCAATTTCAAGGAAAAAATAAAAAATATATTTGATAGGAAGGTCACTTTGAGAACCTTACAAGTAGGTAATTTGGTTCTACGTTGAGACAATAGACATGAAGAGAAAGGCAATCATGGTAAGTTTGATGCCTTATTGATGGGTCCCTATTCCATCGACTATCAAATTGGGGAACACACTTTTTTTGAGAGAGACCTAGATGGTGAAATGTTAGAGCTACCAATCAATGGTAGATATTTGAAACACTTCCTTGATTAAGTCTTCAACTATCTACATTATTGTCTAGTGTATAGTCTTATTTTTTATTGTTTCTATTGCCTTTTTGCCCGAGGCCTTATTTGTATAGTTCCTTTTGTGTGTTCATTTTTAGATCCTCCTAATCAATTTTTGTTAGTCTAACTTATTTATTTGAACCTTCATGGGTATCTATTGATGAAATCACTAAGTTTTGACTCAACAACCCAATGGATTGGCACCTGATCTTATGTTTCTGGGTTCTTTGTACACCCATAGTGGGTGTACATCCCTGGACAAGAGCCAGTGTTAGTGCCCAAAATTGCACTGAAGTAATTAAGCTCTTGTTAAGCTTTGATGCCTAATTTTTTTAGCCCACTTCATGTTTTCAAGTGTTCATTATAGGTTAATTTGAATTCATATCTGAGCACCTTAAGACCCTTATTCTAGTTACCCTAGCTTAAGCCCTTTTATTTAAAAATTAAATTTGGTGGGAGTAGTTTAAGTGAGAACACTTTAAAAATGCCATGGATTTAGTCTAATTTTTATATTAAGGTTTGGCCATATTTATTAACACAACCGAACCTTAGTATTAAAATTCATATTTTGTCCCTTTTTATTTCATGTGGACCTTGGTCCCATTTTACCAATTAGCATGGTCTAAATAGTGCTTGGTCCCTTTGTTGAGAACTTAGTTTAAAGTCCCAAATCCTATGTCCTATTTATTTATGCACAAAAAAACCTTAGTCTAAGTCACTTTGTACTAAGTTCTTTATGTCTTGAGTAGGCTAAGTCTTTTTACTATGTTCTTTATGTCCTGAGCTTTGACTTAATTATTTTTTATGTTAAATATTGAGCCAACCACCTCTGACATAGTGGATCATGATCTAATGATGTGCATTAATACAAAGTAAAATTATCTAATAGTGCATGATCAATTATAAATAGTTAAAGGGACTCATGATGACCATGGATGTGTCAAGTGTCAAGCTCATTAGGCATGATTTAAAGCTCAAACATGTTCCCATTGATTGGTGGCATACAATAAAGTGTATAGATCTTGATCAATAGTGCATATAAGGTCAATGTTTCAAAAAATCCCTAAGATGAGCATGAAGGTGACAAGTGTCACCATCAAAACAACCCTATTAGATATCTAATGGAATGCAAAACAAAGGACTAAGCCCTATGGATGGAGATCGATGGTCCATGCTTGATCTGTGTAAACAAGATCAATAGTGCATGATCAAAGGTGAACATTTCAAAGAATTAAAGCCCAAGAATGTTTCAAAGATCTAAAAATATGAGAAAACCATTGATATTTCAATAGGGTCAGAGATCTAGAGAGGTATTGCCATGTGGCATGATAGCGTCCAAGCAATTGATACTATTTGTAGAAGGCCTGTGAGACTACCAAGTGGCACAACTTGGGGCTAAGTATAAATAATATACAATGGCATTCCACCCATTATATCATGATCTGATAGATCACATTCATCCAAATGTATAAATATCTGATGGTGAAAGGTATGTTTGGACTTTTCAAAGAACCCAGGCTAAATAAGAAGCTGCCACATGGTAAAAGGGCACTAGCCTAGCAGAGACTGACTATGTAAAGTATAGAAATCCCATAGATTCTCCAAGTGACATGATCTCAGGGATATTAATGGAGATCTAATGGATCATAATAAAATCTAATTTTAAAGGGATGTCAAGAGCCCATAGATCTGCCAAGTAGCACACTTGTGTTCATCATGAAGACAAGGATCTAGTAGTGTTAGTCTTCGATGGGATTTTTAAATATCTACACCTAATGACATGTTGACACATGTCCTAAGGTCAACAATCACATTTTATGTTAATAAAAAGAGTGACATGGAATTTCCACATAGGAAGGTGGAAATTTTAACAGATCTCAAAGCAAATGCAAAAGTGACATATGTCCAAATTGGAGCTAGTTAGGTAGCCTAGTTGTTTTTAAGCCACATAAGTGCTCATTTGGATCTAATATGGTGTGTAATATTTCAATAGGTGTAAAAATTTGTCCTAAGAGCTAAAATTGATTATTCATTCATAGATGAGCAAGAAATCATAGCATAAAAGAGGGTTTCTGGGCCATTCTAGAGCATGTTTTCAATGATGGCCACATATCACTTTTTGCCTCTACCAAAGCTCAATCATTCCAATGCATCCATCATTACAAGAGTAGGGTGTTCCATGGTATACAGGATATGAAATAACACTATCTAGGAGGTTCCAATTGTACAAACAAGTGCTAAGTGCATCTTCAGGTGGTTACACATGAAGATAAAGTTCATTTGGATTCCACCATAGATTCTCACCTTCCAGATCATGAAAAAGGAATCCCCAATCATGAAATCAAAGGCTTTGTTGTAAATATTCATCATCCCCTAAAGAGATAGTTGTAAAAATTATTCTTCTTGCAAATGGATGAAGATTTCAGGCGTGACAAGGAATATTTTCTAGCTGGGAGCATCTTGGTTGAATTGGGAGGGATATTATGAAATTTTATAAATTGAAACTCAAAATCCCATATTTAAAATGGGTAAAAAAATGTATAAATATGGGGTTATATCCTCTATTCAGGGGTTGGTAATTTTTTTGGTTGTTGTTGGACTTTGATTCTCTCCAAGTCTAGGTTCTACAAATTTTGAAATCAATTGCTATGTGAATGTATTTCCTCTCCTTCTAAGGTGGTTACAAGAGTACAACCATTAGCAAGCTCTGAGATCATGTTTATTTCTTCCCTATCTAACATGGAGAAATCTCACCATGCTTATCCCCATGGAATCATTTTAAAAAATTGATGTATGTAGTATCTCTTTTCAAGTTAATGAAAATTCTTATGATTCTCTATTGTTTCCTATTGGTGAAGTATAGTGATGTGTTTTGTAAATGTTATTTATTGTATATCTTGTTCTATGCTCATTATTGGTTGTCATCTTGGGATTAGATCTAGATTATAAATCCCTTTCTGCATTATTTTATAATGTGTTGTTGAATAACATGTTAGGGAATCATAGGTTTATGGATTTAACAGGGAAAAGTGTTTGAAGGTTTAGTTTTAGTGTATGTTCTATGTATTTCAAAGATCATTTGTTATGTATCATTAGATCGATTATGAGTGTTTATTATGTCTTTGTAATAAGTGATGCCATGAATGTTGTAAGTTCCCCTGCTGATTAAAAACTACCAACACACCACCATAGCCTTGATATTTATAATTAAAAAACTATCCTACCCCATACCTACCCTATAAATGATACAATCCTCATTTCATATAATAAGTGTTATTTGTATGAAAATTCATAAGATCTTGTTTATATAACATGTATTTTAATCTTGTGTTTTAAAGCTTAGTATTACAATCTTTCATTCAACCCTGATAGTGATAATTCTTTAGGATGAAGTTTGTAAGCAATTTTATATCTGTCTTCAATAGCTTGTATGTGACTTGGAGCATTTGTGCATTCCTTGTGACAACCCTTCCTAGGTGGAGTGTGCAAGTTGTGTTGTACCCTATTCATATTTGTGTCTATGTGTACCAATAATCTCCATGGAGGTTGAATTGTAGAATCTTTCCATTGAGAAAGCTACCCCATAGGTCCTCTCACCTTGGTTTAGGTAGCGCCAGAAGTAGCAAGGATCTGACCATACACTTTGTAGGTGCCTCTCAGTCATTTTATATGTTTAGTTCATTTTGTATGCTAAATCATCCCTCTATTGCAACGACATATCATTGGTTTTTTATCTTTGTTTTTCATTTTATTTCGAGTATGCAAGGCTAAGCATGAGAGGTGTAAAACTATGAACCAATATCGATAACCTATTTTTGAGTTAGAATGTACTCCAATTAAAGTAATATATCCTGAATGTGATAAAGAATGAAGTGCATGTGTATCTTAGTGTGATTCACTTGTTGGCACTCAATTGGGTTA
Organism: Torreya grandis; assembly: GCA_037957365.1. NCBI lineage: Eukaryota > Viridiplantae > Streptophyta > Pinopsida > Cupressales > Taxaceae > Torreya > Torreya grandis. Next base: position 1,545,568 of record JARHVA010003632.1, on the reverse strand, counting down.
TGAGATATGTGAATTTCACTTTGGTTATCACACAAAAGTAAATTAGGTGAATCCTACATGAATCAAAACTCTATTAACAACTAATAAATCCAAAAAATCTATTGACTCACTGTAATTATTGCCATGTACTTAGCCTCTATAGATGAAATTATAATATACTATTTCTTCTTACACACCCAAACAATTGGAGAAGAACCAAGACAAAATATGTACCCTAAAGTGGAATACATGTCATCAAGATAACATACCCAATATGAATTAATGTACCCAAATAATTTAGTGGAACCCATGGTGTAGTGTAATCCAAAATGGGTAGTGCCCCAAAAATATCATAAAATCTTCTTGGTAGCTTGCCAATGAATATCATAAGGATCATGTGCAAAATTAGATATAATACCAACTACAAATGAAATTTTAGGTTTAGTATGGGTCAAATACATAACATTCCAAACCATTTATCTATAAAATGTAGGATCAAAAAGAGGAGTAGTGTAGTATCAGTGAGAGTTAATACAAAATGAAAATTTGGAAGACTTAGATTACAATAAACCATGCCAAAAAATTAAATAAGATCAAGGGTGTACTTTTTATAACTCAAATGAATCTGTTAATTTGACTAATAAATTTACAAACCAAAGAATAAGTACAAAAAATTGATATCTATCATATCAAATTGCACTAAAAGTGCCTAATAAATAGCTTGATAAAGAGCCTAAAAATGAGAAGAGTAGCTTCCTGTGAGAAGTCGACCATAAATTTATAGGACCACTACAAAAATATCCTCCCCAAAATTTTGGATATATATTATGGGGTCAAAGTGGCAGTGAACAAACCTAGTAGAGAGTAGAAAGGAAGTCATCTTTAATAAGAAGCCTGAGGGGCCTATTTGAGATTATAAAGAGACCTCTTAAGTCGATAAACAAGAGAAGAATCATGAAAAAACCTATAAAGTTTCTCCATATAGATTTCCTACTAAAAATATCTATGTAATAAGGAACTCTTAATGTCCATCTAGTACACTAGCCAACCCTATGATGCAACAAGTGAAAGTACAAGGTGAATAGAATCCATCTTGTCAAAAAATGAAAAAGTCTCATAGAAATCAATACCTTCTACTTGTGATAAACCCTTTTTAATAAGATGTTAATTATACTTGTCAATAGACCCATTAGCTACATACTTAGTGGGATATATCTACTTACACCTAACTAACTTTCTTCCCTTAGGAAGAGAAACCAAATCCCAAGTAGTATTCTTCATCAAATAATAATACTCATCTCTCATTTAATCATCCCACTCCTATATCCCATGAGCATGTGAAAAAGACTTTAGATCATTAAATAATGCTTGACATAAAATTCCAATGCCCGTAAAATGTGTATGATGATTTATAGTGGGTAGAAAATATTGTATAAAATATGTTATCTCATAAACTATAGTATGATCCCAAAATGGGATAGTGATAACAACAATGGAAATATGATCATCATCATCCATAACCTCCTCAAGGCCTCCTAAACTATATCCTCAAACAATGAATCCTCAATAAGAAGATCAAATCTAGTTTGTAGTGATTTAAGGAACATATAGTGATAAATAGAATGCACTTGCACTTTCCTACTCCTTATTTAAATGGAGTTAAGTATGCACTTACATTTATTGAAAATTTATCAGTGTGTACTTGGGTTTAATTTCTTAAGTACAAGAGTGATATTTTTTCACACTTCAAAGTCTTTAAGGTTTTGGTCATGAAACAATATTCCAGTTTCATCTAAAAGTTAGTACTAAATAGAATGTAAATTTGTAGTGATTTAAGGAACATATAGTGCATCATTGATGCATTCGCCCTCAAATTGTATATCACCCATTCCCTTAACAAATCAAAAGAAGAATATGGAAGTATAACTCAAACCAAGTGATACAAAATACTCCTTGGAAATATTCATGTGGTGAAAATCATCATAATTTATGACCCAATTATTTGAAATAGATGACTGAGATCTCCCAATAATATTAAGTGTTTTTTCATGTTCAGTGGGTGGACTAGATATAGAAATATTGTGTTTTCTGAATGCATCCTCCAAGTCTTGCATTCTTTTAAAACACCTAGACTCTTTATGACTAGTCCACCCATAGAAATAACATGAAAGGCTATACTTATTCTTGGATTTGAAAGATGACTTGGGTTTAGAGTTATTGGGTTTAGGGGTACTTTGAGATGGAGGAGTGTTCTTGGATTTAATCTTTAATTTTACCTTGATCTTAGGATTATATGGTACTAATTCCTTTTGAGAGGTGTAAATACACAAGGTGAGAAAATTTGAATTTATCCCTAATAAGTTTTTCACAAAACAACTCAATATCAGGCATTTTAAATGTGACACCTAAGGCATCCATGTTAGAGAAAAAGGTAAAAGCAAATATTTAGAATAGACCTTTTAACTTGGATATAATTAGGTACACACACTCTTCATCTTTATATCTCATCCACTCCCCTTCAATTATGTCAATAAGTATTTAAACTTAAGGAGATAGTCTATAATAGAGGGAAATTTTTTAAGATTTAGAGAAGTAATATCAAATTCAATCTTCATGGCTCATATGTGATATACCTTCCAAAATAAACACTTTATTGTATCCTATATTTTTAGTGGAGAATCACATCCATCCAAATGAAAAAATATATTATCACTCACATAACTCCGAATCAAACTCATACACTCTTCTAATTTACATTTGTGGGTGAGTGGACGAAGTTTGGGGAAAATTTTGTGGACATTTTCCATAATATAGTCACATTATTAAATAATGTGATCATTTTATAACATAACACGATTGTGTCATTTAGATTATGGCTTAGTAATTACCAGTCCATAACATGATTGCATTAATACATAATATGATTGTCTTATTTTAAAAATAATAACATGATCTCTTTCTTGTTTTTTTACACATTAAATCATGGGAACATGTACATGGAGCGAATCTTCATTAATAGATAACATGATTGCATCATTATAAAAGCAATAACATAATTGCATTCTTGTTATTTTTCACATAATATCATGTGGACATGCATATTAACTCAATGTTAGATGGAAACTTATATTTAATTTAAATTTATTTTAGTAAATACAATAAATTAGTGTCACTCTGTATTTGATAGATTTGGTCTCATAGTTACAGGCCTTACAATGTAAAACATAGTTTTTCAAAACTTTATCTGCTCGGTACTTAGGCATTTTCAAGGTTTAATTATTGAACCTAAAGATTTTAGGGCATAAATTTTACAATTTATGTCCATTTTTGGTAAACATATAGTCATTTTTTAACTTTTTGTGACTTCTAGATTGATTCTTGGCATTTTTAGGAGTCCTAAATTTGTCAAAATTGAAGTTTTCAAACCACTAGCTTTGATATTGATGAAAAGTGGTGTGATTGGGGTAGCATAGGTCATACTAATGACTTGCACACATTAAATAACCACTTTATGTTAATTTCACTTATTTATCATCCCTCCCTCATCCTTGATCACTTCCTACTCATCCCTCATCACCCCTAATCACACTTTCATCATTCCTTATTATCCCTAATCACTCCCTCATTGACCCTCATTATCCCTAGTCATATCTAATAACTCCCTCATCATCTATGATTACTCCATTGACCTTCACTATCCCTCATCATCCTTCATCATTCCTCATCACTCCCTCATTTAGCCTCACCATCCTTCATCATATTTAATCACTCCCTCATAGTCCCTAATCACTCCCTTATTATCTCTCACCATCCATCACCATCCTTAATCACTCTCTCATCATCCCTAATCACCACTTCATCATCCATAATCACTCCATCATCCCTAATCACTCCCTTACTGACCTTCACCATTCCTCATCATTTATAATCATTCCCTCATCTTCCCTAATAACTCCCTCATTGACCCTCACCATCCCTTATCATCCCTAATCATTATTTCATCATACTTCATCATCTCTAGTCACTACTTCCTTATCACTCATCACCCCTAATCACTCCCTCATCAAACCTCATCATCCCTAATCACTCTATCATCCTCCCTAATGACTCCCTCATTGATCCTCACCATCCCTATTGTCTCCCTCGTCATCTCTACTCAATTCCTCCTCATCCCTCTTTAACCTTAGTCACTTAATACAATACCTTGATGGTGTTATTTTTATGGGGTTTAAAAATTCTAGGATCTAAAAGTGGAGAGTTGAGTGATAGCATAAAATATAAGACATAGTGATCAAAATGACATGAGGCAAATTTGAAACATAAATATTTAGCACCTATGAAAAAATATGGGATTATTATAAATGATGTCATTCACAATTGAAGATCCTCTAGAAAAAGAGAAGCAAGTAAAACCACCATAGCAACAAAAATGGGTATTAAATATGAGGATCACCAAGCTATGTGATTTTCTAAAACCAATCAATTGCTTTTCATATAAAGACATTTTATGATTTGAATACTTATATTTAAGGCCTTATATTCTTATTTCTATTTATTAAGTGATCATACAAGGGATTGGAAACTAATTTTAAAATGATTAGAATAAGTAATCCAAGATTTTAAAGAGGTTTTTAATTTATAACTTCAATATTCAATCCAATGAAGAGTGTCACACTATGATCTCTCTACTTGCACATATCGATAAGTGGGCACAAGTTTTCTAACACTATAGAAAGGTAAGTAGATAATATATTATGAACCTAATGATATGGTCAGTAGTAAAAATATCTCTACTTAAAAATTGTCCATGCAAATATGACTTGGGATAAAGACTTAAGCATTTATACTTGAAAAGGGCCTAATTGCTTCAATACAATTTTGGTCACTAAAATATCACATGGAAAACGTCACACACCTTTGATGGTGAGATGTCACAAAAGATTGCATCTATAAAAAGTCTGATTTTGTACACCAAGTGACACTACCAGGTGATCCATTTCTCAAGAGATATATTAGACAATACACTAACGTATGTTTAAGGATGATGTATCAATTTAAATTTCAACTTTTTAAGATATGCTTTAGGATAAATTAAATTGTTCTAACTTTCATTATAAATAATGAAGTGTATTATCTCACCATTGATCTCCATTTTTGATGAAACAATATTTATAATTCATATAATTTATTTTTGGGGGAAGTAGAGATATTGTTCATGCAAAGACACTAAATATATATTTGTTTCATCCCAAAGTATTCATAGCATAAAGTCTAAAGGGTTAATTCCTTTAGGCATTTTTCCATTGCAAAAAGCTGAAAAGAAATGCAGGGTTCAAGTATTTCAAGAAAAATGCAAATTTTAATTGCTTTGGGAAAAATATAGGGCTTATATGTTTCAAAGAAATTGTTTTGTAAATTTTGTTCGAGATAATTGTCCCAACAAAGAAAAGTTGGAGAGATCTCATATGCTTTGGGAAAATTGTTTTTCACAAATTGTCTGAAACAATTATCCCAACAAAATGCCCAAAAGAATTATTGTGGAACAAAAGTCTCGAAGAATAGAAAGGCCAAATGAAAACAAAAGTTCCAAAGATAAAAGGTTGGATGAGCAAAAACCTAAAAAAATTAATCTGAATTACATAAGTGTGATGGTCTCATGGATGTTGATGATAGGTGCACAAACATCGATTTTAAGACATAGTAAATAGCCATTGGGGTTCAGATATTTAGAGACAATCACATGAGCATCAAATTTAGGCCCTGTGAAGTAGTCATTTGAGTACAAATGGAGGCATGTCCAATGACAAGCCTTTACTCAAGTAGGGATGATCTGATGGTACAAGATCAAAGCTAAATAAGTCAAAGGAACATAGGATTAGTGCAAGCATGATAAGTGCCAGGATCATAGGGCATGATTAAAATTTTGAGCATGTTTCAAAGATCCAATGATGCAAGTAGATAGTTGATAGTTCAATGGGGCCAAAGATATAGTGACGTGTTACTACATGACACAATGATGCTCAATGCAGTGATATTATGTGTAAGGTGTATAGAGAGCCCATAGGGCTACAAAGTGAAACAACCTTGGGGATGAGTGTAAATAGTAGCTAATGATGCTTTTCTCCTTAGATCATGAATTGATGGATCACATTTTCTCACCTAAGAAAAATTTGATGGTAAGAAAAGAGTCAAAGTAATCCAAGATCCTCTAGGGATATGTGATAAGGACAAGTGTCAAACCATTGGTGAGTGACCAAGAAAATCAATGGCTCATGATCGATTGTGCATCTAGTAGATCGATGATGTGAATGAGAGCAGACTTTTCAAAAGGGTCAAGATGAATGTGTTAGTGACATGTGTCATAACCATAATGAGTTGGATATGGATCTATGGTCCATACTTGATCCATGAAAGTAAGATCGAGGGTACATATTTTATTTGGATTCTAGATTGTGCTAGAAAATTATAAGTGTCTAAATTGGAGCTGATTAATTTTCTTAGTCACTTTTAAGCCCCATGAATTCCCAATTGTATATAATGTGGCATGCTAAACATCAGTATATGATAAGTTTTGGTTTAAATGCTAAAATTGATGGTTATTTCATGTATTTTCAATTATTCAAAGTATAGAAGAAGATCTATGGAACACCCCAAAGCATATTTTACAAATGGATATGGATCATTTTTTATTTCTACCTTGGATTCTGATTACCATCATCACAATGTAATGGCACTTATTTGTAATGCATAGGAGAAGGGAATTTGTCTAGAATGTTACATATTTACCATTGATTAGTAGGAGAGCATCTCCAAATGCTTATTCATGAGGATAAAGTCTATTTGGATCCTCAAATGATTTCCTCCCTCTAGTTGTAGAGGTAAGTAGTCAAAAACATCTCCATGTGATTACATATGATAATAAATTATTTTTTGAGTCTCCGCCATGGAGTTCACCATCCTGATCATGAATTCACTAGAATCTTTAGTCAAAATATCAAAGGCTTATTGCAAATCTTTATCATTCCTTGCAAAGGCAATTGTAACAATGATTATTTTCTTGTAAGTGGATGAGGATCTCAAGCGTGAAAAAGGGCATATTCTATCTAGAAGTATCTCGACAAACATGAAGGCTTATTCTACAATTTTTCAAATTATAATGAAAAGTCCCAAATATGAAAATGTATAAATATATGGCTTCTCCTCTATTCAAAAGGGTTTGTGATTGTGTTTTTGGGTCTTTATTTTCTTTTTGAGTATAGGCTCTTCAAAATTTTAGGATCACTACTATGTGTATTTTTCCTCTCTTGCTAAGGTGGTTGTAGCTATAAATCCATTAACAAGATATGCGAGCATGTTTATATGTCTCCCCTATCCAACATGGAACAAATCCACCATGTTTATCGCCATGGCATAATTTTAAAACACTGATGCATGTAATATTTTCTTCCAAAGCTAATGAAAATATTTGTGGTTCTTTGCTAATTCCTATTGATGAAGTGAAATAATATGTTTTGCAAATGCTGTTGATTGGACATTTGGATTTATGATCATTACCATTTGTCATTTTGAGCATAGATTTAGATTATAATCCCTTTCTACATTATTTTAGGATATGTTATTGAATAACTTGTTAGGGTACCCTAGGTTTAAGGATTTGATAGGAAAAAGCATGTGGGATTCTAGTTTAAGTGTATGTTATAGGATTTCAAGGATCATTTGGGTATTTACATTTCATTATCACTAATAAGTGCAAACTTTGGTAGTTCCATTAGATCGAATTTAAGTTTTTTATGTCTTTGAAATAAATAACATCATGAATGTTGAAATAATCCCTAGTGATTGAAATCCACTAGCACACTTCCCTCCCCTTTTATATAATCATCTAACTCATCCTACCCTATCTTACCATACAATTAATACACCCTTTGCATATATTAAGTTTTATTTGCTATTAGATGCATAAAATATTGCATACTTAACATGTGTCTCCATTTTGTGCTTTAAATCATAGCATTACAGTATTTTATTTAGCCCCTTTATTGTTAAAAATTCTATATAATGAAGATTGTAATCTCTTTCCCATATATTTTTAGTATCTTATATATGACTTAGAGCATAGGTGCATTTTGTGTGACAACCCTTCATGGGTGAAGTGTGAAAAATTGGTTATGCCCTTATCATATTTGATCCTTATGCAAAAAATACCCATGGAGGTTGAATTATAGAATCTCTCCATGTGAGAAAGCTATCCCATATGTCCTCTCACCATGGTTTAGGTAGAGATAGAAGTAGAAGTTAATTTACCATACCCTTTGTAGGTGCCTCCAAGTCACTTTTTGCATTTGGTCTAATCTTGATGCCAAACCCTTCCCTGACTATAATGACATACTAGCAGGTTCTTCATCATTGTTTGCAATTTTCTTCAAGTGTGCAAGGATGAGTCTATGAGGTGTGAAACTAGGAACCAACACTGCACAAGCACCATTACTAGGGAAATAAAAGACACCTATAGCACTTGTGTTATCGAAGAATCTTTCAGAGAGTTGCTATCATTTTTAAAAGTTATCTCCTCTTTATTCTATTTTGATTATCTTTTGTTCTTCAACATCACCACTTTTTTGGTGCCATTATCGAGGAATAAATTGAATTCTTGGTCTCTTGTGTGCTACCAAGGAATTTTGTAGATATCTTCTTGTATAAGTTTAAGTTTGAAGAAGTTCTCTGCTATTATATGTAAATAATCTCAACTACATTTTTACACATGTTTATTCATGTTCTTGAAATTTGGGCTTATTTGAATGTGATTTTTTATCTTTGCCATCAATGCCACAAAATTCCACTGGGGATGTTCTAGGAATCTTTAAATTTTATATTTGACATCTATTGTTTATTACAAGGAGTTGTGGATTTATCATGTTTTGAGGTGGTGTTCCTTTTTGAACATGAGTTTGAAATTTTCATTGTCTTTGCTTTCATACATCATCACTAACCTTAGAAAGATATGGTTTTAGTATGTATCATTTCAAATTTTTAAATATATTATAGAACTTTGATTTTATTGGCAACTCCAAAACATCCTCTGGTTTCAAAGAAAGATCAGTGCCCGTCTTCAATATCTTCAGCTTTGAGAATTTTTTTGCTTGTAACGCTAAAAGGACTGAGGTCATCTTTCAATAGTGACTCATCTAAGAAACTTATCTCATCCCTAATTATTTATCACAAAATAAGGAGACAAGTTTGGAAGCTTGTTGAAGAATAAAGTCTAGCTGCTAAAGATTGTGTAGGCTATCAAATTTCTTGTAATCCTAAGCTTATATTTTTTAAAATTCCTATTATTAAAGATTATCATAATTATTTTGATCATAGATCTTTTGGTGATTCATAACCTTATAGTCCCATTTACTATCCATTTCCTTATCAACCAATGAAATCACCTCCTAAGCTTGATCCATAAAGTTCACGTCATTCACCCCCTCACATCCCTTTTCTAACTGTTCTTGAACCTCCAGTTGAATCAATCATGAAGCATAGGGACCTAGATGAGAATGAACATCCTACATTATACATTCCAAGATTTAGGCCTATCAATTTTGATCACATGGAAGCTTATCTTAATGAAGTCCCAAATGAAGTAAGTAAATTTCATCCAAAATTCCAAGGGAACAATGTAGTGAGTGATGATCAGTGCTTGAGGTATTTTCACAATATCATTTAATATTATGAGGTTGAGGATGAGGTTGTGAAAATTTATTTATTTGTGCACACACTAGAGGAAGATGCTCATGAATGGTTCAATTCCCTTCCTATTGGATGCATTTATTCATGGAAAGAGATGCAGAATGTTTTTAGATTTCAGTATGGTGATAGGATTGATCCAAGGTTTTTTTGGTTGAGTTTGAAAACATCAAAAATAACCCTAATGAGTATGTGTTGGACTAAAATACATGGTTCAACAAAACTATGATACAACTGCCCAAAAATATCAAGCCTAGTCATACAACATGCTTGATAAAGTATTGTAGTTACTTTAACAAGAAGGTTGCATATTACTTGAGGGATAAGGCTCCCTTGAACCTATGGTTGGTATTCAATATGGCCACCCAAATTGTGAATAACATAAAGGCTATGGGAAAGCCCATGAACAAGTGGGATGATGTAAAGTTGAAAAGGATACAGTCCACTAAGACAACCAACCTTAAAAATATGGTTAAGACTTTGGCTTCAATTGTTAAAGTGATGTCATACAAGCTAGATAGCGCTGACAAGGGGTTGCCTCATAGGCTTACATGTGATGAAAGAAGTTCCTGTTCCATTAAATTCCAAAGTGAATGTGGTGAATTCTAACATTGATATTGATTGGTGTGATGAGTGCTTCCTTCTACATCCCTTATGTGATACTATTGAGCTGAGTGATGAAGATGCAGATGATCCTGAGTCTATGTCTAATGGTGATGATGAGATTATGATTTTTAATTGTCAAGACTCCCCAGACATGTTTTCTACCTCCATAAAAATGATGAATGTTGCTACTACTGATCATTTTTAGATTATGATTAATATGGTATGTGTCTCAACATATGAATTTTCTTGTGATGAAAATATGACACAAGAAAATGAGTTACCCAATCATGATGTAATTGAAGATCTAAAATGTGATTTGAAAGAAGTGTTGAACTTTGATGTAAAATTGGGTAGCTCAGTTGGGAATATGGACATTATTGAGAAACTAGTTGTTCTTGATGTTGGGTTTGACAATAAAGGTGCTAATTGGAAAATTCCATTTGATGAAGATGGGGTTGTCTTTTATGCCCCTAAGGATGACTTATTTTAGTTTTATTTCAAGTAGTAAACTGAGTGCATGAATGGTGTTGTTGATCTTAGTGCACTCTTTCCTATACTTACCTGATTGTAGTTGAGAAACAAGTTTATTTACAACTAATAAATAAGTACCAAAATATTTTGGCTTGGTCTTATCTAGATTTTAGATCATATAGGAAATATTTGTTTCAACTTTTCATCCCATTATAGACTAGTAGTAGTACCATCAAGAATGTATAGATATTATTTTACTTCATCTTGCCCACCAAGATGTTGGAAAATTTTAAGAAGCTAAGGGATGGTAAAATTATGGAGCTACCAATTAATGGTAGAAAATGAAACATTTCCTCAATTGAGCATGTACCTATGTACATAGTGTTTAGATTTTTTTTCATTGCTTTATCACCCCTCTACTTTGGGCCTTACTTGTACAGTTCCCTTCATACTTTTTATCATGTGTTCATTTTTAGATCCTCCTAATATGTTTTTGTCAGTATACCATTATTTTATTAAGCCTCTATGAGTGTTTCTTAGTAATTTTCTAAGTCTTGAATCCATGGCCCATTAGATTGGCACCTAATCTTATGTTTTGGAATTATTTTCACACCCACAAAGGGTATACATCCCCGGGTGAGAGCCAATGTTAGTGCCCAAAATTGCACTGAAGCAATTGGGCCCTTGTCAAGTATAAATACCTAAGTCCTTAGCCCATGTCTTATTTTCAAGTGTTCATGAAAGGTCAAATTTCATGTTAAATTAGCTAATTGTTAATTCGGTCTTTAATTAGCTTATGTATAAAGCCCTTAGATTCTTTTGAAAAAATTGTTCATGCAAAAATCTTGAAGATATATTTTTTTCCAAAAAGTGTTCATAAAATAAAGTCTAAAGGATTAATTATTTTAAGCATTTTTCTTGTGAAAAAACCTTGAAATAAATGCAAGGTTCAATTGTTTTAGGAAAAATGCAAAGTTTAATTATTTCAATAAAAATATAGGGCTCATTTGTTTCAGCAAAATTATTTTGGAAATTTTGTCTAAGACAATTGTCCCAACAAAGAAAAGTCTGGGAGATCTCATATGCTTTGGGTAAATTATTTTGGATAAAATGTCCAAAATAATTGTCCTAACAAAATGCCCAAAATAACTGCTACATAACAAAAGTCTTGAAGAACAGAAAGGTTGAATGAAAAATAAAAGTTACAAAGACAAAAGGCTCGATGAACAAAGTCCTGAAGAATTTTTTTTGAATTGCATAAGTGTGATGGTCTGATATACATTGATGACAGGCATGTGGACATTAATTTTAAGCCATAGTAAATAGTTTTTGGGTTCAAATATTATATGATGGCTACATGAGCATCAAATTTAGGCCCTATGAAGTAATAAATTGAGTTCAAACAAAGGTAGATCCAATTTCACAAATTTTCTCAGGTAGGGATGATTTCATGGTGCATGATCAAAGATGAATAATTTAAAATAACCTAGGACCAGTGTAAGTGTGATAAGTGTCAAGCATGGAATATTTTAGTGGCGAATATTCGTACTTTGGCAAATTTTACATTTTGTCAGTGTGTTTTTTGGTGATTTCTATGCCGTTCGATGGTTTCCTAGTCGCCAAGCTTTCTTGGGTTTCATGATTGCCTAGCTTTGTAATCGCCAAGGCAAATGTTTTGTTTGAGTTTCTACCTGGCAGTATTCACCTTTCACGCAGCTGACCAGGTAGCGCTTAATGTGGAATGTTCACCAGGTTTCACGTTATGGGAAGTGGAGGAGTCAGTTCGTTTCGCCAACACACTTTCATTTGTAATATGTATAAATCTAATTGAAGAAAATAGCAATGAGACATTCAATAACCCTCTTTTTGTCCGAAGTGAAAAGTATACAAATAAAATAAACATTTAAGTATAAGTTTACATTTATAATGGACATCTAGCTTCTTATGCTTTAAGTTATATTTTATTTATATAGTTTTAGGGTGTTTGAGAGGGGTTTCAGACTGCTAGGAGCTATAATGCAAATTCTAGGTTTTGGTGGATCCTATCATATTTCAGAGTTAGCCAGATTCCAGGGTTTCAGGGTTTCAAACTTAGCCATATTTTAGGGTTTCAAGATTTCAAGGAGACATCATAGGAGGTATGAAGGTTGCATGAAGGGATGTATGCATGATAGAATAGTATGAAAATATCTCTTGCAAAGTGCCACAAGCCGATCCCACCCCATTCCCAGTGCCCAAAAAATTAAAATTTTACTATGATTATTATTTTTTGTTGGCCAATGTATAATTTTTTTGTGGTTTTAAAATAACACAATTCGCCCATATTTTACACATTGTTTGAGAGACAATGAATGATTCGCCAATGGAGATTATTATTTTTTCTTTGTAAACTATTTTTTTCGCCAAAAAAAATTTTTTTTTTTGTCAGGTGTTTTACACATTTCGCTAATTTTTTACACCTTTTCTAAAGGAGGGGTTTCTTAAAGTATTACCTGGTGTCAAGCTTACAAGCCATGACTAAAATTTTGAGCATGTTTCAAAGATCCAACAAGGCGAGTGGACAGTTGATAGTTCAATAGGACTAGAGATCTAGTGAGGTGTTTCCATGTACCATAGTGATGATAAATGCAATTAGACTATTTTCAAGGTGTAAAAATATCCCATAGGGATACCAAGTGACACAACCTTGGGTCTAAGTGCAGAAAGTAGCCAATGACATTATACCCTTCAGATCATGATCTGATGGAGCATATTTCCTTACCCAAGAAAGATTAGATGGTGTGTAAATAGTCAAAGAAATACAAGATCCTCTATAGATAATAAGAAGGAAAAGTGTAAATCACTTAGAAAGTGACCAAGAAAATCAATCATTCACAATCGATCATGCATCTAGAAGATTGATGATGCAAATGAGAGAATTTTTTTCAAAGGGGTTAGGATGAACATGATAGTGACATGTGTCACAACCAAAATGAGATAGATATGGATCTATGATCCATGCTTGATCCATGTAAATAAAATTGAGGGTGTGTATTTGATCTTAATTCTAGATTGTGCCAAAAAATGACAATTGTCTAGATTAGCGCTGATTAATTTACTTAGTCACTTTTAAGCCCCATAAATGCTTAGTTGAATCTAATGTGGCACGTTAAATGTTAGTCTATGGAAAGTTTTGGTTTAAAAGATAAAATTGATAGTTATTTCATGAATGGGAAATGATTCAAATTATATAATATCTGTGTGCCACTCCAAAGCATATTTTCCAAATGACTGTGGATAATTTTCTATTTCTTCCATAGCAAGAGCATTTTAATTGTGATCACAAGGTAATGGGATTTATTTTTCATGCATAGGAGAAGGGTATATGTTTATAAGATTTTGTAGTTTCCATCAATTAGTAGGAGAGAATCTCCATATGGCTACACATGAGGACAAATTCTGTTTGGCTCCTCAAATGATTTCATCCCTTCAACTATACAGGTAAGTGGTCAAAAACATCTCCAGGAAGTTGTATATGATAAAAAAATATTGTTTGGGACTCCACCATGTATTTGGCCATCCTGATCATGAATTCATCAGCATCTTTAGTCAAAATATCAAAGGCTTGTTGTAAATCTTCATCATTATTTGAGAAAGTAGTTGCAACAATGATTCTTTTCTTCCAAGTGGATGATGATCTCAGCCATGGCAAAGGGCATATTCTAGTTGGAATTATCTTGGTAGACTTGAAGGCTTGTTATACAATTTTGAAAATTACAACCCATAGTCCCAAATATGAAAATGTATAAATAGAGAGCTTCTCCTCGACTTAAAAGGGTTAGGGGTTGTGATTTTGGGTCTTTATTTTATTTCTAAGTATAGGCTCTTCAAAATTTTGGGATCACAGTTGCATGTATTTTTCATCTCTTGCTAAGGTGGTTGCCTCTGTACAACCATTAACAAGATCTAAGAGCATGTTTATATGTCTCCCTTGTCCAACATGGACCAAATCCACCTTGTTTGTCACAATGGAAATATTTTGAAACACTGATGTGTATAATATTTTCTAGCAAAGTTAATGAAAATGCTTGTTTTTTTATGCTAATTTATGTTGATAAAGTGTAGTAGTATGTTCTACAAATGTTTTTTATTGTAAATTTGTGTTTATGCTCATTATTAGTTTTAATTTTGAACAAAGATTTAGATTATAAAACCTTTATTCATTATTTGAGGATATGTTGTTTAATAACTTGTTAGGGCACCCTAGGTTTATGGATTTGATAGAAAAAATCATGTGATATTTTAGTTTAAATATATGTTATAGGATTTTAAGGATCATTTGGGTATTTGCATTTCATTGGCACCAGTAAGTGTAAATTAATCCTAGTAGTTCCATTATCTTGCATTTAAGTTTTCTACATGTTTTCAATAAATGACATCATGAATGTTAAAAGAATCCCTTCTGATTAAATGCCACCTGCACACTTCTCTCCCATTTTATATAAGCATCTAACTCATCCTACCCTACAAGTAATACACCCTTTTCATATCTTAAGTGTTATTTTCTAGAAGATTCATAATATATTTCATACTTAACACATGTAGACATTTTGTGTTTTAAATCCTACCATTACAATCTTTTATTCAATTCCTTTGTTATTGAAAATTATTTATAATGAAGATTGCATTCTCTTTCCCATCTATCTTTAGTAACTTATATATGACTTGGATCATTTTTTCATTTCATGTGACAACCCTTCATGGTTGAAGTGTGTAAAATTGGTTATGCCCTTGTCATATTTGACCTTTGTTCCAAAAATCTCCATGGAGGTTAAATTACAGAGTCTCTCTATGTGAGAAAGCTCACCCATAGGCCCTCTCAACTTAGTTTAGGTGGGGATAAAATTATTATGGAACTAACCATACACTTTTTAGGTGCCTCTCAATCATTTTCTACATTTGGTTCTAATCTTGATGCCAAACCCTTCCCCAACTACAATGGCATACTAGCAGGTTTGTCAGCATTGTTTGCCATTTTCGTCAAGTGTGCAAGGTCAAACATATGAGATGTACAACTAGGAACTGACATGGTTAACCATATATTTACCATTGACATGTAGTGTATGAAGTGAATTCTTAAAATGTTGTGATAGATTGTCATGATTTATAAATACCATATATCATAGTTATTTCATAAGTGTTCAGTCATTAGTGCTACGAAGTGAAATAAACATATCAATTATAGTAGGAAGTATACTATTGATGGTAAGAACTAAATTTAATAGCATTCTTATGGAATCATATCATATTTTGGTTTATCCATAAATATCAAAGACATAATAAATGAACCACAAAATAGATGAATACAAGGGTATCTTTCAGTCACTTAAATAAGTTCCTACATACTATACACTAAACAATACTATTGATTTGATCCATTAAATAACTCTTCCTAAAACCTCTTTATACAAAATATCATTTCTAGATAATGAATATATCAAGTGAAACATCCATGAAATCATGGATAAATGACACATGATGCCTAAATCATTGCCTTGTAGAAGCCTAATTATGCTTGTGACAAAGATGTGAATCAATTAAAAAAATCTTAACAATATTAAAGTGAAGAAATTTTATCCTCATCTAAATATTAAGTCATTTTTCTACCATATCCATGGTATATAAGTTTTTTCCAAAATTGATCTTAAGGTTGGATATCATCATATTCATGTTGAACCTCTAGACATTTGGAATATAGTCTTACAAACAAAGTAAGGATTGATTAACTAGTTGGTTATGCATTTTAGGTTAACTCGTGTAGTGAGTTCATTCATTGAGATGTTAAACGACATCCTCAAGACTTTTACCTATGTCATTTTTTTAATCTACCTTGATGACATCTTAATATTTAGAAAACATGGGCTGAACATCTACACCATTCTGAACTAGTATTTCACATAATTTAGAAACACATTTCTATGATAACATGAATAAATGTTCATTTTTCATGCAAGAGATAAAATATTTGGGATACATTACACACACATAGAGTGTATATGTGAACTTGACTAATATTCAAGTCATACAAGAATTGGAAGCACCAAATAAATTTACATCTGATTCAAATCTTCTCAAAATTAGAAAATTATACAAGAGATTTGTGTTTAATTTTTATCATTTGAACTAAGATACTAACAGTGGAACTAAATAAAGTTTCATCTAGTTAGTTGCATAATAAATATAATTTGATGAACTAAAATTTAGACTCTATTTATGTTAGTACTTATGTTACTTGACTATAAATTTGGAAGATCATCCAATTCATTCTATAATAAAATTAACTATCACAAATGGGTATTCACAAACACAATAAATCATAGAAAAGAGTTAATTTCTATTATAATTGATTAAACAACATATGATTAGAATCAAAGATATATTTAGAGTATATAATTACATCAGATGATGAGGGATGGTGAGGGTTAATGATGGAGTGATGAGGGTTGGTGAGGGATGGTGAGTTTCAATAAGGTAGTGATTAGTGATGATAATTGATGAGGAAAGAGTTATTAGGGATTATGATGGGTGAGGAGGGAGTGATTAGCGATGCTAATAGTCAATAGAGTGATTAGGGATAATAAGCATGAGTGATTAGAGATGATAAGGGATAATGAAGGTCAATGAGGGAGTGATTATGATAAGAAGGGATGAGGAGGGATTTAATAGGGGTGAGGAAGTGATTAGGGATGATGAGGGATGAGGAAAGAGTGATTATGGATGATGACAGATGGGGAGGGAGTGATTAGGGATGATGGGGGATAGTGAGGGTCAATGGAGGAGAGATTATGGATGATAACAGAGTGATTAGATATGACTAGGGATAGTGAGGGTCAATGAGAGAGTGATTATGGATAATGAGGGATGATGAGAGACTAATTAGGGTTAATGAGGTATGAGTATGAAATGATCATGGATGAGGGAGGGATGATGAACAAGTGAAATTAACATAAATCGGTCATTTGATGTGTGTAGGTCATCAATGTGTCCTACACTACCCTAAACACACCACTTTAGATCAAACTCAATGTAAGTAATTCTCAAACTTCAATTTTTGACAAACCTAGGACTCATATAAATTATAGGAATCAATTTGGAAGGCATAAAAACCTAAAAAATGACTCGATGTTTACCAAAAATTGATATCCATTACAAAATTTATATACAAAAATCCCTAGGTTTAATTCTTAGACCCTAAAAATGCCTAAGCACTCACTAGATTGGATTTTGAAAAACTATTTTCCACATCTTAAGGCATGTGTCTGTGGGACCAATTTCTTATCCCTAAGTAGGAAGTGATCAAGGATGAGGGAGGGATGATGAGCAAGTGAAATTTACACAATGTGGTCATTTGATTTGTGCAAGTCATCAATATGACCTATACTACCCCAATCACACCACTTTGGATCAATTTTAAAGTGAGTAGTCTTTAAACTTCAATTTTGACAAACTTAGGACTCTTATAAATGCCAGGAATCAATCTAGAAGGCATAAAAACCTAAAAAATGATGATATGTTTACCAAAAATGGATATCAATTATAAATTTTATATACTAAAATCCTTAGGTTTAATACTTATACCCTAAAAATTCCTAAGTAATGATCAAATTGGATTTTAATAAACTATTTTACACATTATAAGGTGTGCAATTATGAGACCAACTCTATTAGATACAAAGTGACCTTAATTTCTTATATCTACAAAAATAAATATAAAGTATAAGGAAATAAAGGCAGAAATATAAAACTAAAAGGAAATAAATATATCAATATAAATGTAAACAAATATAACATTATAAATGTAAAAGGAAATAAATGTAACAATATAAATGTAAACTTAACATTTAGAGTAGTAAATATAAGCTTTGGGTCAAGATTGGGTTTACGTGCATGTTCACATGCTTTTATATGTAAAATAGTAGTAATGCAATCAGGTTATTTATTTTATAGTAATGCAATCACATTATCTAATAATTTGATTATGTTATATATTAACGTGATTGCATTATCTAATAACGTGATCATGTTACTTGAATTTGAATTCAAAAACTGTGTTTTTTGGCTTAAGAATGGCTTAGATTCCTGAGCTAAAGGCTTGTACCTATCAATCAACAATCGAGTTTGAGAGTTATTATAAAAACAAAAAAATTCAAATTCAATCACTAAATACATTTTAATTCAATGATAAAATTAAAAAAACTTAATAAAATCATGATGAGCATGCTCTCCTCTTTTCAAAAATATGATTTTAATAATTTTTGACTAATTTCATGTTTCAAACTATGTTGATTTCTAACTACACCTTTTTTAGTCCATTACATGCTACAAATATACATGACTATACATGTTCATGTAATTTTTTTTTCATTGATCCAAGTGCAAAAAATGTTATATGGTCACTAACTAGGCCTAATTCTACACACATTCAAATAAAAGTGATTTTAATATTTTTGAGGTAGTTATGCACATTACATGGATGGATATCCATGTTTTTATCAATAATATGGATATGTTTACTCAAAAAATTCATTAAAAAATATAAAATAATATAGGTCATAAACTATAATATCTTATTTAATTTTTCCCCAAAGGGTTTCAAAAAATATAAAATGCTACTAAATTTTTTTGCACATCATGGCCATCTATCTACTCTATTTTATTTTAAAAAATAAGAGTTCCTCTTTAAATTTTATATGTTTGACCTAGTTATTCTTATCTGAATAAAAAATAGTTTTTTAGAAACTAGACTTGAAATGCTACATTTCATGTTCTTACACCATCTTTGAATTTGGAGTGTATTATCTCAAATTATGTACAAAAGCTCAAATTTATAAAATTTTAGGAAAATCATGTCCATGGATAGGCCAATTTTGGTCTCCCAACTTGGTGCACTTATCCTGGTGTTGAAATTTTTCATATTCTCTAGTGATCTCTGGTTAAACTTCATTCTGTGAGGACCATAATCCTTTGCATTTAATGATTTTCCAAATCTAGGTCTCCATGTATCTAGTAATTATGTGTAGTCAAAGGCTCACATTGATCGAAATCACAATAAGAAGCCATGCTAGTAAATCATCAAAGAGAATAAATAATATAAAAGGGTGCACAAATTGACATTGAGACAACCCCATAAAATATTTATATTGAGACCTCCGCCCCCCCCCCCCAACCTCCCATTGCCTCAAATTTTACACTTTATAAAATTAGTTTGTATTCTACAAATAGATGAGACCAACGGATAGAGAATTGAAAAATATACAATTTTAAAAAAATTGAACTCAATTTTGAGTTATGATTCAAATTTATAAGATTTATGAATTCCTATAAATGAGTTATAAGTAATAACAAATGCACTACAAGCTAATTTTTCTGGCCAATTTGGTAATGAAACTAGCCTTACAACCACTCGTTGGAACCAAAATTTTACCATGAACATTCTTAATCCCACCAAAGGGAAAAGATAATTTGTTGGTGAACCCTATGTGCATGCAAGTGAAATATGCATCCTTTTAAAGAAAAAAATACAACTATCTAAAACAAATATTGAATGAATAACTATTTTTGAGAGGAGAAGAGAGTGGATTACAATTATAAGTACTGGAACATGTTTGGGAAGGGAGTTCAGTGCCACTAAAGATTAGTACAGTCTTTTCCATGCACTTCCATGCACCTCCAACACACCTTCACACACCTCTAATACACTTTCACACAAAAAAAGACATCTTACATTCTGTGTAATCCAAAAAGGGCACAAACCAAGAAAAGGATAATGTGGGGCTTAAGGAAGGCATATGGA
Organism: Torreya grandis; assembly: GCA_037957365.1. Taxonomy (NCBI): domain Eukaryota; kingdom Viridiplantae; phylum Streptophyta; class Pinopsida; order Cupressales; family Taxaceae; genus Torreya; species Torreya grandis. Next base: position 1,524,945 of record JARHVA010003632.1, on the reverse strand, counting down.
AGATTTGTAACAAATAAAAAAAATTAAATACACTATTCCAATGCACTTCCACACTAACTTGCAAATTAAGAGGATGGAAAAGTACTAAAAGATATTTATCTAATCTTATCTAAAGATAAAAGGAAACTATAATTTTCAAATGGCATGTAGGTTATAGTTAGCGAGGATGGTGATAAGTAAAGCTTTACATAGAAAACAAAAAAGGTCATCCCCTGAACACACACAACAAAACTGACACTTAAATATGTCATGAAAAAAACAACTCCTCCATATAAATCCTTACATAAACATCCTCCATGGTACAACAAGCACAGACCTCCAAACAAAATATTAGAAAGGCAATTGATGGTGACAATCACCAATTCTAATGCTTAAAAATACCAACACTTTGTAGAACAATGGTGCCAAAAAAAATCCATCATACTTATGCAGATGATCCCAAGGTCTTTGAACATAGTTGTCAAATACATCTCACATCTTTTTAGTTTGATAAGGTAAATGTACTAGTGTCCAAGGTCGATTGGCACAATAGTAGATAAGAAGGTGCTAGAGTCCATAGAATGATAGGTCATGGTAGTTAATACTTATCCTCCTCAATGCTTTGTTTAAGAACCTAAAAATGATTCCATAAAATAAATGGAGGATTTTCAAAATGGTTACCAACTTATTAATAGATGGATGGAACTGTTCAAAGATCTAATATCATAACAGGACTAAGAATAATATCATTTCAAGCCAATACTATGAATCATTAACATCAAGAACATCACAATAATTTTTCAAAGGAATGAAATGCAAAGACAAGGAAAATCATATATTATCTAGAAAATACCATGCAAGTATAATGGGGAGACCTTAAATAAGTAGGCAAGGAAAAATAAGAAGCAAGACTAACTAACCATTGTGGGATAAATTCACACAAATGACAAAACTGGGAAAATATGAAAAACTATCTAGAACCTAGTAAGCATGCATAAATACTCTAATAGATTCTCATTGGCACATTACTTTGGTGAAGATGCTTCCTAATTAAATCAATGGAGAGAGGTTCAAAAATTAACCTTGGAGATGTGAAGAGGGGAATTAGAAGTTGATCATACCCTCAATTTGATGTAAAGGTGAGTTCTTTCAAGTCCTTTGAGATCATTGAATCTGAATCACACAACTCAAACGTAAACATTATCTAGCCAATCTCACCAATCTTACCCAAGTAAAATCATGTAACCATGCTAACCCATTATAATATAAGTAGTTTTTAAGTCTATTGAGTGTGTTGAATCTCAATTAAACTAACCAAGGGAGATAATTTTTGTACTAAATAAAACCTCAATCAGTGCTCTTGATAAGGTTGGTGCATGAATATTAGTATAATTTAGTAATGTGTGTATAATTTAGTAATGTTAAATGTGTCTTAAGTTGAACTAAATTTTAAAATGTAACATTTAATATGTTAAATGTATATGATATGTGTTATAAATTTGAAAAAATCTGCCCCAAATTTGTACAAATCAGTGTTAAATGTATAATATTCTATCATAAGTGTATATCTAAATCATGTAATATGTATCAAATTCTACTTATTATACAAACTTTGTGTATGTGGATTCATGTCTCTATGACATGTCCCCATTTATATTCTCCCCTTTAGAGGTGAGGGGAATGTAGTTTGATAGTCACATTATCTCAAAATTATATTAGATAACCATGTTATATCGGTATGAATCATCTAGTAAAGAAGTATATAATGGTATCATGTCTAAGTTGATGTATCAATTAACCTAACATTATCCCAACATAATGACCCTTCAGATGCATGATATAGATCATGGAAACATTTAAAAATAACAAGCTCAAAAAAAAATCAAACACACACACAAGAGTACTCAATGTCATGTAAATAAGGATCTAAGGATACCACAAATAAGCGACATGTTGAAATGTCATATGCTCAAAGGTTAGGATATGTTCAATTGTCCATACACCAAATAAACAATCAGAGTGTTGGGGCCAGAAAACAAATAATATGTTCCAATGTTTCACAAATAAGATAAGTAAGAAAACAAGAAGTACACTCAAGTAATACATGTGATAATATCAATAATTAAATATAAGAAACTAGCATAAACATGTCATACTAGTCTCTACATACATGTGTTAGCAAAATGTCCTATAAAATAACATATCAAGTACATCGTGTGACAAATTATCATGACTATAGGCATGTGTAATCATTAGTATAAAATCTCAACATGATAATGTAAAATGATCATAAAATAATAGAACATACATCAATTGTGATCAATATAAACAAGATGCCCCCAACTAAGTGTGTCTCATGTGTAGAGGAAATGTCTAAATTTTGCATGATCATGTATCATGGATCAAATATATGTGTATACCATACTCAAGTACCAATGAAACATGTGTGTGTATATAATATATATGATAGCTACTAACATAAATTAACCAACATATACAAGAGATAGTAAACATATGAAATGCTAAATGTTTTTATAGTTTTGCTTTATTTGAAGGTTTTTATTTTATTTTCTTGATTATTTGATTCTTTTTGAATTTGAATTTATAATGTTTGAAAATTCACAAGGTATCCAATGAGCTCAAGATGAGGATAAAAATATGTGAGGAATGGTAAATGAATAATATTTCATGAAAGAAATGTGCCATCTGTATGAAAAGTAGAATAAAAAAATGTATCATGTTATTTTGCTAAGATTGTATATGATATATTTGATTGATAGACATTTTCCTTTATTTGGTCTTGTTATAAAGTTTTTCCTTCTTTGAAAAATGATGTGACCTTTTCTTGATGATCAAATTATATGTAACCTTTGTTTCAATAAATCATTGGTCCTATTGATTTCAACCATGCTCCTCCAAACACAGCATTGTATGCACTTAGATTTGAAATAATTTGAAAAGTAAGATAACAATATTTTTTTTAAAGTAAACTTTTAACTTTATTGATCCTATACATGTTGTAGATACACTAGATCCAATTACTAATAATTATTTTCAAGAGAACTTAAAAAAGACATAGAGCAAAAATGTATATCTTGATATTTTGAAACCTTTATATATGTAAATATATTGCCATTTATTTGAATAGTGATAGTGAAAAGGTCTAGATATGAATAAATTCATTTAATTTCCCCATTTGGAACCACATTTGGAACTTTATATTTTTCAAGTATCTCTTGATTTTTACCTATTTTGTTAGAAACCCTACTTTAAGCATGATATTTTATTTACCTTGAATTTAATTTTCCAATTTCTACTTTTGTAATATTGCATTTACAATACACTAACTTTTTAATTTTTCCTTTCCATCTTGTTACTTTTGTAATTTTCCTTTTGCATCTTGATATTTTTGTAACATTGCTTACTCTAGCATTGCCTTTTTAATAGATTATTGTTCTAATTTTTACATTCTTAATTGTTTATGTTTTAAATTATCCTTTGGTAACCATATTTGTTATTTTTTCACTTTTGCTTTGTGAGATGCACTAATAATGTGAGTAAGTTTTTTAATTGGTGTATTAATGATAGGATCACCACTATAATTGATATTTTATATTTTGTTCTTCAAAGCAAGTCAATAATCAATATGATACTCATGTATTATATGATATAAAAAATATTATATTTATCTCCTTAAAATATGTAAATAAGTAATTTTGATAAATTTGTTTTAAATCATTTCCATTAGAATCTCACTTTAACACTTATGAGCCTTTTTTCACTTTTTGAAGCACTAGTTTCTTATGTATTTTGTTTTGGCTTCCAATCTTGAGATAAAGTCTTGTTAGGTATAAAATTGATATATGAATATGAAAACACATGATTAAAACTTTATTATATTATATATTATTTTCATATGTGATTTTATTTTAACAATAATTTCATCTTTGATGTGAAATACCACTTTTGATTTGGTAACTCTTCTCTCATAATGATGATTTGATCCTTGAGGGATACAAAAGTGCCAAATCTAGGTACTTAATATTTAATGTACATACACACATCATCTAAATAAGATGTGGGAGGTGAAATATTTTGATTTAGGGTACGTTGGTGACCTTTATTTAGAAATATAGGATAGGCTACCTTACCTTTGAAGTATTGATAGGATGTACCTTATTATAAGGAGGGTATATATCACGATATAGAGAGTTGATAGGATGCCTTATATAATCTTGAAGATATGGTTGTTCCTGTTCCCATGTCATACTTGGTTTGAAAAAAAATTGTATTAATAAAGCTTGTGTAAAGAGTTGGATGGTTACTTCATCATAGTCATCAAATGTGTGTGTGTGTGTGTGTGTGTGTGTGCGCGCGCGCACGCGTGTGTGTGTGTGTGTGATGATAAAAATAATATAATGTGTAGTGATAGAAGCAAATTCATGGAAAAAAATCCAAGAGAAATAGCACAAAGTCTAGGGAAATAAAGAGAAAAATATTTGCCTATGTTATGCCCATACAAAAATTAGATCTAAATAATTAAATGCAATAATTTGGAACTCTGAAAAGTTGAAACCCTATGGAAAGCTAGGGCTTGGTTCAGTTAGAATTAGAGGTCGGGTTCAAAAGAATGTTTAACTCTTCTTAGAAATAAGAATTAAAAATAAAGAGTATCCTAATCAAATAAATAAGTAAGCCACTCTAAAAATAAGTGCAATTAAATGAATTTTCATTCTACTAATATTATGATAAGATATACTTGAATCTAACAATATGATAAACATGGAAAATTAAAAAATTAATGTTTTGATAATAACAATACAAAGGAGAAATTGTACTTATCTTGTTTACTGATTCACAAACAACTATGTAAATAACATATAACATTATTTTTCAAGTTATAATCTAGATCACTACATGCAATCAAATATAGCATATTACACCATTTTTCACACATAATTCCATATAACGGGGAAAACTACATCGTTCAAAGACCCTCTTTAGAGTATATAAATATGTAAGTAGTGTTAACTGATAGATGGATTTTTTAGGTTAGATAGACTTCACTTGATCCCACTAAATCCCATTTTATAAGGTGACGTTTCCAACTAGAGGATCTAGGGTTTTGAACAAAATAATGGTATCAAAAACCTATGCATGTGATCTAAAAAGATAATATGTAAGGTGGAAATCAACCCTAATAGGTTCATGTGTAATTTTCAAGTAAGATTCAATATTTTGTATTGGACACTACTGATAGAATCAAGGCACTAATGTTGATGATAGTGTTTACATGTCGACACAAGTGTCCAGACTAATATAAAGCAAATAGTCATAATCTGATCACATGCTACAGATATTCACACAATCAAGTTCTATACATACACTAATCAAATAAGTTTTCACATCAATAAATAAGCCAAGTACAATTTATATTTCATATTACTAGTATCAGAACATTGAATGTTGTACATTCCATATTCAAAATATTGTTAGATTTAGTATATCTTATCTTAATATCATTATAATATAAATTCATTTAATTGTCTTGATTTTTAAAGTAGCTTAGGATACTCTCTTATTTAATCTTTATTTTGAAAAAGGCTTAAACATTATAGTGAATTCAAGCTAACCTCAAAGACTCATTTGTCAATGAGTGTTGCCAACATAGCCATATAGTCAGAATAATAATTTAGCCTGATATTTTTCTCCTCCTTGTGTGGGATTTTATGTAATGAATGGTGTAATATGATATATTCATTTAATTTAGTGATCTATCTTGTAACTATACATTTATAATTCTCATGATTTTTTACCTGAATGCTTCAAACCTATAAGAAGACTATTCATATGATTGATTTATAAATATAGAAGAAGAGGGTAGTAGAACTCAGTTGTGCAAATGATTTAGTGAGATTCAATAGATGTTTGCTTGGTAATTTATAGATGAATAATGAGTAGGATTTATTTTTTATTCATACATATATTATGAAAATAATCTCATGAATTTCAACTAAGACAAATAGGGTTAACCATACATATCAAAAGATTGGAAACTTTAAGCCTTTGTAGGGTATGAACACCAGTGTCTAGGGTTGAATGATAATGTCCTATAGAATAGATTATTATTGAATTTGTGTAAGTGATAGTGAAGGATATATATATATATATATATATATATATATATATATATAATGTTTTAAGAATACTATGGTATACAAATGATTTGTGAAATCATAATATCAGGGTTATACCAAAATATAATCATTTAGACACAATGAGATGAAATCTGTAAGCCTTTCAATATCGGGAAAGTCAAAAAATAAAGGATAGAACCTTGAGTGATATTTGTCAAGTGTGAAAGACTAGTTTATCATAAAAAATCCATATTTAAGTATCTAAAATATCTAATGAATTTAAGGAATGCCATTTTTTTAGGTACTTTACAGAAAAAAGGACAATGTTATTTTGTTTTGTATCTTAATATTCAATGGCGTTGATAGTTATATAATATTATGATTTAATTTTAGTGTATTTTTATTTAATTATATGGTATTTTTATTTTTATTTTTTTTGTTGTGTGTCATATTCACACTTGATGTGAACTCTATCTTAGGTATATGTTTTACTAAGGTGTGACTTATGTTGTGAATTATTTACATGAATAAGATTATTTAAGTTGTAGTTATCCTTACATGTGTGAGAAGGTAAATTTTAACTTGGGGAATGATCATATCCCATATTTTACATAACTAATAACAATTTCTCACTCACTGACTAATAACCCTTGCATCCTTGTGTAAAGTTATATTGGAGCTTAGATCCATCTCAAAATATGGTGGAGGTGTATTCTATTATAGATTCATGTTTTGGTGCAAATTACCAGTTGCACATACATGTACATTATATATTCCATTAGTCTAATACAATGTATTTTGTTGGTGAATCTCTTCATATGATTCAAGCATTTTTTTGTGGATGAATATTAATTATAGAGTTTTCATAGGATTTTATCAATTCCTATATAATATTTTAGCATACTCTATATTTGTGTACATGTATTTTGTACCAAGGGATAACCCTACACCATTTGGCCTAGTTTTTGAAGTCATGTAGTTATGTGGCTCATAAATTTTGATCCTTGAAGCATGCAAAGGTGATTGTTTTTTCCAATAATTATGGGGTTATATTTTCATTTTGATAACCCAAATTTATATAATTTTTAATTATTTGCCTAATTCACTAACCAGATCATGTATTTGGACCTTCTAGAGGCCACAATGTTTGACTAAAAACTCAAACTAGAATGTAATTTTTCTTAAAGTGTTTTTATTTTTCATGATATTTGCAATTATAACATATAATTAGTTTGATGTTAAGTTATATTTTGTTTTTTATCATATTAGTTTATTTTTTAAATTATGAATCACATTGCTTAGCATTTAGTATATGTATCACCTCGTGTAAGAGGGGATCACTCTTGAATGTTTTGTAAATATTTTAAGTAAGTTTTTTTAGATGTATTTTTTACTCACACTTATTTATAAAGTGACATAGGGGGTTTTATATGTTTACCTTCATTCATGTGTGCCTTTCTTCATGCACCCTTATCAATTTTTAATTGGTGAGTACTTTCATGTGGCATATTGGACACTTCAATTGAATATTTTGTTGTGTTTTCCTGCACACCGACCATATTGAATATTTTTGAAGAGATCTTCATATCTAATTTATCTTGACTCCCTAGCCAAAATTTTGGAGGCAGTGTTGTGTATTGCTAATGCTTCCTTGGTTATTTTATTATGTAATGTACCTTTTGATTATTCCTAGCAAATACATCAATTGTTTTTCATGTCAAGGCATTTCTATTCCAACTTCTATGGTGTTTTCAAGTATTTTGTATTTTTTTAATGTTATATTTTTAATCGAGCCAACCTAAGGTTTTAAAACATTCATAAAAGTTTCTGAGCCAACCCTATTTGTTTGTTACCATGTATTTCAGCTTAGATGGAACACATATCTATTAGAATGGGACACACTTAAGGATCAATAACTAAATAGGATTGAATGCATGATGGTGGAACTATATGGAGAGTGAAATCATAAACACATGAAAGAAAGAAACTTCATAATGTTCAAAAGAATTCAAATAAAATAACATTCCATGTTTATTAGTCAAAATTACATAGGAAGGTACATTATATGTATGAAATACAGACATATCCTTACATCCTCATGAATTTTGGATAATCATCTCCAATGAAATTTATTAAATACATAAGTGAAACCTAAGAAAGTTAAGTATTCCATGTAGGTAAAACCACATAGTGGAAAAAACCCTACACTTACGATCCTTCCAATGTAGCTTGGGTGGGTGGAAGAATTGGGTCTCAAGAACAAGCCCTAATGAGGTACCCAAACAAATAAAAAATAGATAAATAAGAAGACTCTATAGAATATGTTGAGTCTATCTATATTAGATCTCACAAAATAACCAAGGTCAATGATGAGATCTTCTATCTAAATACTAAATAAGCTCCATCTACATCAAAAAACGTTTCTTCTCTTTGCTAGAGGAAGATCACAATGAGTGTACTAAAAATCTACCCATTTCATAAGGGAGGATGAAGGTAACAATATGAAGATCTCTAAATATGGTTCAAATCTTAAATGTGACTTAATCATAGTGACATTGTGCAGAAGAACTAAAGGTGATGCCACTAAAGTATACATGTCATAAGAATAACATGGAACATTCACTAAAATAATGTCCTTGTGAAGTGTAGATCATGGCTCGACAACTAGTGAAATTAAAGAAGAGACTATAGACGAAGCATGTAGATCCACAAAATGAGTACCCACAATATGAGATGAGTTATTGATTCTTAATAGGTGTACTCACACTATCAATGAAAATGATATGATCCTCCAAATAAAAAAACTATGATGGCTCCAAAAGAGCATCATTATGTAGTGAAACTGATGTTGATTATACAAAAAGATAATTAAAGTCGGCAAAAACTCATCCACTAGTGGGGATCAATAGAAGGAAGAACCCTGTCCATCTAGAATGACTCATCATAAGAAATAAGATTATGAGGAGAGAGTACAATAGTCTCTAAAGAGATAATAAGAAGAGGAGTAATATAGATCTCAGTATTATATCCAAAAAGAGTTTGAAGAGTGCTCCAAATAGTAGAGAGACACTCTGTGTGCTCCACATGGTGGTGTAGATCCCATGAAACATGCATCAATAAGTGACCATAGGCATAGTCACAAGATTTAGCCAAGTTATTATATTCACTTGGATTAGTGGAAATATGAATCTGTCCATATATAAATGGAATAAGGTCATGTTCTATAACAAATCATTCTATGTACATATATCATAAATCAAAATTGTTCTTTCAAGAAAAACCATTTGAGTAGAATCAACTATCCTCATCTGATATCTTCTAATTAGAGATAAGTGAGTTGACATGACCACAAGTAACCATGCATGTCATACTCATCCAAAAATATGTCTAAATGATAATTTTGTGCAATAGTCACCAAATTACCTTAGATATTTCATAGGTTGGCATTATATATTTGAGTGTGTATACAATCAACACATATATAGAAGAAACAAAAGTGTATAAATGATAAGAATAAATGAAACCCCCTTAAAACTAAAAAGAATAAATTTTACAAGGTTCAAGAATAGCATAAATGCATAGATCTTTAAAAAAAAATCACACTTTTAAAAGAATAGTGCTTGAAACAAAGATAGAGACTAAAAATTATATGAGTTTGAAATTATTAAAAAACATAACCTTAAAAAATGAATATTCTAGGCTTATAAAAATTTTGACTCAACTTTTCATTGAAAATTTAAGGCTTCTTGGGTTGGTTGTAACCAAGGGATAAAATCCCATGTAACTAAAACTTATACTTTTTAAAACTTAGAAAAATATATAAATTTTTTTTACTCTTCTACCACTAGATGGTACGGATATGCATTAAATCTAAATATAGCCTTCAAACCATCTAAAATAGTAAAAAAATGGATGTCACAAAACTAGATCATGTTTACAATGGTTCCTAAGGTTTTGACACCTTTCTAGTCTAATGACAATGTCTTTTTTTTTACTGAAGACTTCGACAGTTAAGTTTACATGAATTTACATTAAACATCACCAAGCCCTTAAAAATAATCAAGATAATGAAGAACACCAAGAATGAGCTAGAATGCAAGTGAGATCATAACATAATCAATGGCATTCATCTACCATCATTACTCTGATATAAATGAATAGGATCAAATGCATGGAAGTAAAATTGTATGCATTAGTGAAATCATGACCATGAGAGGAAAAAACTTTGCAATATACAAAAGCATTCAAATACAATAATACTCTAGGTTAATTAGCTAAAAGTACATAATAAGGTACCTTATATAGGTGGAAAATAGACATCTCCTCACATCCTCATGAATGTGGAATTATCTTCACCAACAACCTTTATCCAAAACCTAAGTGACATCTAAGAAAGTTAACTAAACCTTGCAGATAAAACCACATAGTGGAAAAAAATTTACACTAACAATAACAATAGTCACTCTTGTTTGATAGCCAGACTCATGAGATCTACTTTTGTCTCTGTCTTACTTTCATTGGAGGCTTCAAAGACTCAATAGTTATCTATATGAGTAGCTTTATTATTGTTTTTATCTATCATTGTACATGGGTACATTATTAGGGATAATTGTCAAGACCCATACATATGTGTAAAATACTTATTCTTTTTTATCACATCACCTATGCCAATATTTAAGAGGGGATGGTGTTGGTATGTGTGATAGTCACACTTGATGTGAAATCCACCTTAGGTGGATGTGTTACCAAGGTTATACTTATTGTATACATTTTTTATGTGCACAACATTATTTTATGTTATAATTATCCTCACATGTGGGATAATTTTAGTTGTAACTTGGGGAATGATCATATCCCACCTTCCACTCAACCAATAACAATCTCTCAATAACCTCTTGATTTTTATATATAATAACCCTTTGTGTCCTTCTAAAAATCTAAATTGAATCTTGGAGTCATCTATAAAGTCAGTGGACATGTAATATGTTAGAGTGTCATGTTTTTATATAACCATTTCTAGTTACACACACATGTACATTTTATGTTTTGTTAGTGTTACATAATATCTCTTTTTGGCAAATATTTTTCTATGATCTGAACATTGTTGTGTGTATATATATGTTTATTGAATATTATTTGTAGTTTTAACCTATCTTCAACATGCCTTGTTTCCTCTAGAACCTTATGGAGCATCTAATCATTGAAATAAATCCCCAAGTTTTAATTAATTGTTTTTAAAATTCATGATGTATATGACACAATTTATCGTCAAAACTAAAGAAAATTTTATATTAAAAAATGAAAATGATTATCTGAACCTAAAATATTGTAACACCACTTTTTATTTTTTATTTATTTATTTTAACATAGTTAACACAAAAGTTTCAACTATAGCATTGCATCTATGTTTTAATCATGTCTTAATATCATCACACTCTCATTGTAATTATATATACTCATCCAATAGTCTAGGATATAGAATAGCAGTAAAGTATGGTTTGGTATTTATAGTCTCACCACCTTAGCTCTTAACTTGTCTTACTCTATTTCATCTAGAGCATACTCACAAAAAAATTATAGCTCAATAAAATAAAAGATGTGTGTACATCAGCAACTATTATCACCCATTCAATAATACCTTCATCCATAACATTTTCTAGAATATGTTGGGTCAAATCTCACAGTACAAACTCAATCATCAGCACCCAATGATCCTCATCACCTACATAAGCACATAACAGAAAATCATTAACCATCATTCAATAAATAATAAAAAAACAAAAAATGTGTAATAAAAAACTAATTCAAACATCAAATACCTCCAAGGTCTCTCGCTAGATCTAAGTCTAGCACATCATTAACATCTCCATCTACTCCATCTAGGAATAGTTAGGTCGACATTTGATGTGTCCACCATGTGGTATAGGAATTTGTACACCCAATATCTTCTAAATCTTGGATATCAATATAATGATTCCTCTCATCTATAAGAATGGGGGAAATATATATTTCATATGGCTTACCACTATCACCTAGACTCACTAGAGCTTGAACACTCTATTCCCATACCCATCAAGTTGGGGTCACATCTTGATATACCTTGAACTACATGTAACTCTCTTATACTAAAAGTGCTAATATACATTTGGCCACAAGTCATGGTACCAACATATAACATAGATCCAATGAAATTATGTGTTATTCTTTAGACACCCAATAAACCCTCTTTATGGTCTCCAAATAATAGAGTCAGATTTTCTCATCTTATATCCTCCTACAATGCATGTTGATCTGATCTTTCACCTATAATGTGCTATCAAAAATTAATACAAATACATGCATGTGTTCCCAATCAACTTGGGGCATCCCTAATGATTGAGTAACAACTATGTGCTCATAGGCCCATTAGTGTAATAGTGTGGTCTAATCAATCCTTCCATTGAACTCCTCTCATGTAAATCAATAGAGATCCTAATATAACTCCACTCCAACCCAATAAATACATGGTTCCATTATCATTTATGTCTTGTATGATACTATGCATATTATAAGATATGGACCCACCACTACCATCCACATCTATGAATGAAGCCAATGACATGAAAATGAACTTACGCACATGTGAAAATATTAATAACACAATATGAAATAGTAATGCATATAAATCACCACACTCACATTATAAATTCTGCATACAAATTATATATTTATATTCATAATCCTTAGGGCTTGGACCCATCTTCAACTACAACACTGTCATTATGCTAATCATTGATAGTCTCAATATTTGTCATAAATCCTCAAAATTAATCAAATCATCTTGATTGTATGAAATCAAATGGTGAAATTATCTATATCCCACCGTTCAACCAATGTAATCATCACATGGGAATCATATGGCATCATATCCAACAAACCCACATAGCTTAGGCCTACCCTCTCAATGATAGACCTCTCATCATTAGATAGTGGGATGTCAAAGACAATCTCCATCATCTAAACTTGTTGAAATTATCTACATATAATATCCTCCCACATAACATGAAAAAAATATAATATTTGTTATAAATAAAAAAATTAACCTTAATGTAATTAGAATTAGAATTGAAAAGAATAGTGTGTTGATGTTGAAGGAGCAGCGTTGGGCTCCCACTTCCAGCCCAACTTATTTAAGACATAATTTGTTTAGTGGAGGCCAACACAAAGATTGAAGAGATGTGTCTCTTTCCTCTCACTTATATATATATATATATATATATATATATATATATATATATATAGAGAGAGAGAGAGAGAGTGATTTTTCATTGTTCAAAATAAGGAGAAGTATAATTGAAAAAGTAGAGCAGAATTCTAAGGAGTAGATCAAGTTATTTCAAGAGCAAACTCAAATTTATCAATTGTGATTTTATTCATTGTGCTTCAGAAGTGAAGCCATACTTGTAGGCCTTGGGTTTGGCCATTCTAAAGCAGATTGTTGTTCTTATCATTCAATATATAAGAGATATATTGTTGCTAGGTTGTTTCCCTTCAAGTTGGAGGGTTTTCCTAGGGTATATTGTTGTGTTCATTGTTCATTGTGTTGCATTTTTATGATTGTTTCAATTCTGATCATAAAATAACATGGTATCAGAGCCAATCGACGTGCTTCCTGTTTGGCTTGATGATCAGATCAGTGACATCCAAAGATTGCTCCTCAAGGATGAAGAACACTACATGTTGGGCATTCACGGCATGGGGGGTGCAGGTAAATCCCTGTTAATGAACTGTGTGTGGAACAGCGAGGAGGTTCAGAAATCATTTGAGAATGATGACTTGATATGGGTAACATTCTCCAACGGTAAGCCAGTGCTTTATTGGTTGTAAAGTACCATTGCCGAGCAAATATACATGACCTTCATCAAACCTTGGATAGAAGAAAAGGGTAAAGCTGCTATCTTTAGGCATTTGGAGGGAAAGAGGTTTTTGATGGTGTTAGATGGAGTGTGGCACAATGAAAGCAATCACTTCTTGTCAAATCTTGGAGTACCACCCAAAACTGTAAAGGGATCCAAGATTGTTGTGATTTCTCGTGATAGTTCAGATCTGAGAAAAATAAAAGTAGATATGCCTTTGATCCTCATCCAGGGATTATCCGAGACAGACAGTTGGAATTTGTTTAAGAGACATGCTTTCAAGAGTGATACAATGGCTCCTTTTCCAGAGGTATTGTAGGCTGCCAACATGATAGCAAGCAAATGCCATGGACACACTTTGGCTCTCAAGGCGTACGACATAGCCATGGCCGGAAAGAGAGAACCCTGGCAATGGAAATTTGCTTTGGGAGAGTCAAAAGATCAAGCTGATAGTCATTTCTTTAGCAATCATATCGATGCAAAAAGAGAGGCTTATTCAAGCTAAAAGTCCTTAGCTGAATGCAAATAGCCGACAGTTGTTGAATATAATGATCAATCGATGTGTGGTAGAGGGAGTCAAAGTCAGATCTTTGGGAATAGTCTAAAAGTACAAGATGCATCCCATGTTCCACCATTTGGCTTATTCTTGAAGAGGAAGACGACGAAGAAGAAAGGAATTTATTTAGAGGAGGAGATAACTTGGCTAAATTTTCTTCCAAAGAAATCGGTGAACACCAACACCAATAGATCTCGCTAATGTACAACCGCATCAGTCACCTCCCTGAAGAATTTAAATGCCGTGAGTTGCGCACTCTCATCCTCCGCCATAGTGACAGCCTTTCTGTCATCCCGCCTACCTTTATGAAGTGCCTGGCTTGGCTGAAAATTCTTGACCTGAGTATGACGGTGATCAAATCCCTACCGGTGACTCTGGGGCACCTAAAAAGACTGGAATATCTTAATGTCTCATGGACTAAACTAAAAATTCTGCCATTAACCATCACTGGCCTCTACCGACTGACATCACTCAACATGTTCGAGTGTAAGGAGTTGGAATGCATTCTGGTCGACATGACCAAGCTGGAAGATTTGCATTACCTGAACTTGAGGCATTGTGCTAAACTGAGGTTCCTTTCATTCCAGGTTGCACATATCACTTCGCTTCAGTGCCTCATTATGGATGGCTGCAATAATTTAGAGTGGAGTCTTCAAACTTTCCTACCAGAAAACAATTTGCAGTATTCACAGTTGGATGATATAAAATCACTCTTACATTTAAGGTATCTATCATTTGTGTATGCAATAGCAAGAATTCCCCGCGGTATACTTGGCCACTTTGAGAGCATGGAGAGATTGGAGCTATGCAAAATCTCATCAGAGAGACTTCCAGAGGACATACAAGAAATGAAAGTATTGGAAGATCTTTGACTTAGCAGATTGGAGCGTTTAGTCCATCTACCTGGGTGGTTGTGCAATCTGCATTCTCTGAGAAGAATAACGTTGGAGTCCTTGAATGTGAAGGCCCTTTCACCTGCCATATATGAAACACTGCCTCTTTTACGCCTGTTGGAGATCGAGAACTGCTACAACTTGGTAGATTTTCCAGCTGAATTTGGGAAGGAAGAAGCATTTCCCGCTCTGGAGGAGCTCAGGCTGGATAAGCTTCAATCGCTGAAGGAGCTACTCATTTTTTGGAGGAGGGAAGCATGAGAATGCTGAAAGAACTCAGAGTGAGATACTGCGAGCAGATCAACAATTTTCTGATGGGTGTAAAATAAAATAAAATAAAAATTTATAAAATAATAAATAATAATAATAATAATAATAATAATAATAATAATAATAATAATAATAATAATAATAATAATAATAGAAAAATTTGAGGATAGATATCGTGGGTTCATGTGGACTCATACGTAATGTGGAAGAGGGCGGCGGTGACAGAGAAAAGATAAAAGAACAAAGTTGGATCCATCTAGTAAGAAGGGAATATTTGTAGACTATAGTGAGACTTCAAAAGCCTATAGAATTTACATTCCAGGTCAGAAGATGATTGAAATCAGCAGGGATGTTACATTTGAAGAGGATGTTGCATTCAAAAGATCTAAGAGCATTCATATGGAGATAGATAATGATTATCAAGAGTCTCCTTAGGATATGGAAGTTGACCATACTCCTGAGATTCAAAGGGAGGTTTTTTGATTCAAAAGAAGATGATGATCCAATTGAGCCTTTGGAACCAACTGATGGACCTAGTGATATTGTTGTAGTACGAAAAAAAAAAAAAAGGCCTCGGTGGGCTCGAGAAAACATGCAAGAGGCAGGAAAATATGCAGCTCCCCGAAAATCTCTTAGAGAAAGCAAGAGACCTCATAAGTTCTTAGATTATGTGTTATTAATGAGTCAAATTATTGAGTCTGAGCCTTGAAGTATTGAGAAAATTTCAAGGTGAAATCCCTTGATAACGGGTTCTTTTCTGTGAGAAAAGTTTGAGGTGAAATCCCTTGATAACGAGTTCTTCTCTGTGAGAGAAGTTCGAGGTGAAATCCCTTGATAACGAGTTCTTCTCTGTGAGATCAATTCAAGGTCATATCCTTTGATAACGAGTTCTTCTCTGTGAGAGAAGTTCGAGGTGAAATCCCTTGATAACGAGTTCTCTGTGAGAGCAGTTCGAAGTGAAATCCCTCGATAACGAGTTCTTCTCTATGAGAGAAGTTTGAGGTGAAATCCCTTGATTCCACCCTCTAAGAGAACCATGGTGGATGTCATGTAAAGTGATGAACACTTTTACATACTATACATTGTTGTATCCATTGTGGTTGACATCACGATGAGGTGATATGTCTTATGTAGCTGAAAGTATCCTCCCTAGCTGAGAGGGAGTGTTGACATTGAAGGAGCAGCGTCAGGCTCCCACTTCCAGCCCAACTTATTTAAGACATAATTTGTTTAGTGGAGGCCAACACAGAGATTGAAGAGATGTGTATCTTTCCTCTCACTTATATATATATATATATATATATAGAGTGATTTTTCATTGTTCAAAATAAGAAGTATAATTGAAAAAGCAAAGCAGACTTCTAAGGAGTAGATCAAGTTATTTCAAGAGCAAACTCAGATTTATCAAGTGTGATTTTATTCATTGTGCTTCATAAGTGAAGCCATACCTATAGGCCTTGGATTTGGCCATTGTAAAGCAAATTGTTGTTCTTATCATTCAATATATAAGAGATATATTGTTACTAGGTTTTTCCCTTCAAGTTGGAGGGTTTTCCTAGGGTATATTGTTGTGTTCATTGTTCATTGTGTTGCATTTTTATGATTGTTTCAATTTTGATCATAAAACTAACATAGCGAACTTTTTCTTAGTGTGCACTAGTGTAAAGATGCCTCTGTATTGAGGTTACCAAGTGGAAGAATAGATGACTTGAGTGTACCCTTGTATTAATCCAAAAGGGGAAATGAGACACTAGGAAAACTAAAAACACATATGACAATATAAGAGTGGGTTTAATTTTAAAAACCAACTATTGGAGGATCAATGGATGGGATTGAACCATAGGAACAAATCCTATTTCCACTATTGTCCCTATTGGTCGATAATGTATTTTAGGGAAGCATATGAAATTTAGATCTAGGTTTGGTTTTACAAATACTTAAGTGTATTTTTAGAAATAATAACACTTATGTAGGTGATAGATAAAAATTTGGAGTAGAAAACTCCTACATATATTAGATAAGTTTACAACAGTGTTTGGTGGAGTACAAGGTTCACTTTGGTCCTTGGAACTTATTTTAAGAGATTGAAGAGATATATTTCATTGTTAGTATAACACTATGGATTGGATTGATGTGTAGCATCTAGGTCATATAAATATGATCTCCCTAATAAGATGTTATAGACATCCAAAGGAACAATGTTAGAAGTGATGGTGTCCTTCATAGACTTGACTTTGTACTGGATGGTGAATTTATCATTAGACTTGGACACCCTTCCTCTATTTAAGCCAGTGCAAAGTGTATGATTTAGCATGCATATTAGTGGAAAGGCATAAGTGTTTGGATGTGCCTTATGAGATGATGTTAAAATAAATTCACAAAGTAGTAGCAAAATATCAGATTTAATTTAATTTTGATTTGTGCATTATGTTCACAATTAAAAATAATAATGTTACAAGACTGTAGAGAGTTAAACAAATAATATAAATGAGGGATTCCACCAAAAAATTCCCTCAAAAAAGATAAAAACAAAAAAACCAACATTAACAGAAAAATAATATTAAAATATTAAGCAAATAAGAAGTATACAAAACTGATCAATCCTATTCATTATTTGTAGTTGTTTAATATATTAATAACAATAAGATTTTTGTTAATTTTTAATGTTTTGTGGCTTTTTGTTTATCTCACAAGGACTTAATATGAAATTATAACTTTAATTTAATGTGTTGGGCTATTAAATAGGGAATGTCTCTTAAGAATGGAAGAATGCCCCCTAATGGATTAAGTACACCAAGTCTCAAGTTTCTTATGAGATTTGACTTATTTTATTTAAACCTCTAACTTATAAGCCTTTTAAGACAAATTTTTAGCATTGTGTCCACAACCACGTAGCATTTAGCGTTTTTTCTTGGGTTTCAAATTTTGTCACATTGCTTTTTCTAGTGTATAAGATATCAAGGTTATGCAATATACACACATAAGTGAAAATCATACCATATTTAAACTGCATTTACACAATCATGTTATTAAAGCAAAATTTCCATTAAAATTTAGAGATAAATTATTTGCCAAAATTTCCATTAAAATTCAAAAATAAATTATTTGTTTTTCATTTCATTGCTTGGGTCTATTTTAGTGCATATCCAAGAAGAGTAAATGTCATTGCAAAGAACTATTTTTAAAAACTTCCATGGCATTACCAATAGATTTCAAGGTTTTAACTCCTTGAAAATGGTCATTGAGATGGATTAACTTTTAGGAACCAAGGTTACATGGAAACAATAGAATTTTGAAGACACTTAGAATTTTCATTTTGTACATTGAATATATCCATGAAGATGGATTACAAAATGTAATCTAAAATGTTGATTAAATTTTCCTGCCCACAAAGGTTTCCAGAAACTTAAATTTTATTTATATCCATGAATGTAAGCTATGAAAATGAATTGTAATTTACATTTACCAGTTTAGTGTTTTGGATTGCTTGAGGTAGAAAATTTATTAAAAATTGCCTCATGATTTAATATCATTTAAGTTGGACCTTTTCTCCTCAAAATAATAAAGATTTTACGACTTCAACTAAAATAACTAGAAAAAAAATTTGACTGTCACTTTTAACTTTGAATTAATAGTGGAAGACATATATAATATGCCAATGTATTGTGTAAATTCATCAAAACATTTACAACATTATTTGGAATTCCAATAAGTAAGACTAGTCTAAAATCTATTACTTTAGTTTTGCATTAAAAAATATCTAATTCATAATAGAAGGCAATTTAATTTCTTAAAGGTTTTGAGTGGGTTTTTAATTCAAATCGTTAGTTTTTCACATTCTCCAATCTCATATAAACATTCTCCAACCTCATATAATATTGTCTATCTTTTTACTATTCTTTATCTCATGTTATATGCCAATAATGCCATTTTTCAGTAGGTTTGATAATACTTATGTATTAAATATTTTTCCTCTTTATATTTGAGTATTCTGCAATGTCTTTTATTTTAGTCTTCCTAAGATTTTTCCCATTTTTAGAGCTGGAAATCACAAACTTGTATTTTTAACTGAGCACCTTTGGTGAATAATAAATCTTAATGTGTGGTGTGCCATCTATTCACAGAGATATTTGTTATGTTAATTTTTTCATTTTCCTAAGATTTTTTTTATTTTTAAGAACACTGTTGTTGTTGTTGTTGTTGTTGTTGTTGTTGTTGTTGTTGTTGTTGTTGTTAATTCATTATAATAATATGATTATCTTAAATAATATCATAGATACCTAATTAAATTAAATTAAAAGTTAAAGACAAATCAGTGTGTAAGATATTTAATGTTATAAATTTTATTTATTATATGGTGCTATGTTTTTTAAATTTTATATAATAAAATAAATATAACTTATATAGATACCTTAGATAAATCTAAGTAAAAGATGTTGAGAGATATCATTATCGAGATGTTATGTTTTATTTATTTCACAAATTAAAATCATATAGGCATGACTTCAAGAGTCATATATCTCGGTATTTTTTATGTAGATTTATCTAAGATGTATATGCTAGTTCAAGATAATAATGTTAGTCATGTTTTAATTTATAATATTGTTCATTTATAAAATTATATTTTAATAAAAAATAATATGATATAGTAATGGAGCATATTTTTTTTTAATAGATTTTTTTCTAAATAAAGGTTAAGTCGACTTAGAATAAAATTATATTTTTAATTAAAAAATATAGTATAATAATGTTGGCCTATTTTTTTTGAAATAATTTTTTTTATAAATGATAGTTAAATGGACATCAAATTTAAAATTGTAATAAAAAAAAGAACACTCTCACCACATTACAATCCACCATATTAGTGCCCAAAACTACACTAAGCATTTGTGCCCTTATTAAATATTAATGCCTGAATTGTCTAGCTGTAAATGCAACATAAAACTCCATGGAATTATTAAGGGGAAAAACAACATGCCAGAAGCACTTGTCAAATAAACAAGTTACAAATTGTTTATAAACCTCCAGATCACGGTAGAAGAAAAGCACAACAGAGAATGGGAGCTGAGATGCAACTTTGCATGTTTCTAACTCGCAAGTTGCTCATGGACTTTCGGTTCCCAACGAAGGATAAAGTGGCGGAGAAAAGTTGTGGAGATGCAAGATGTATTTTTCACCTGCAACTTGCAAATTGTAACTGACATTCCCAAACCTATAGATTCCAAAGTATATGTAATGCTCAAAATTTATGCCATGTGCCTTCTACAGATTAATCAGTGACCTAAGCACAACTATGACACGTGCTGGAGAAGAGACACGATGCACAGGATAATGAATATCTGGAAAATGTGGAACTATTCTTTGAAAAAGATCACTGTGATTATTTATTATGGAAAATGGAAAGACTCAGATGTTGATATTAAGAGGATCAAAGCCAGTTTTTCCCAAGAAAGGCCGTCAGAGATGATTGCAGACTTCTGGAGAGAGGCACGCATTTTGGGTGAACTACACCATCCCAATGTAATTGTTTTATATGGCATTGTTCGATATGGATCTGATGGGACCCTGGCAAGTATCACAGAGTATATGATCAATGGATTTCTCAAACAAGTTCTAAACAGGAAGGATAAAACAATTGACTGGCATAAAAGACTAATTATAGCTCGTGATGCTGCATTTGGGATGGAATATTTGCACGAAAATGAAACTGTCCACTTTGATTTGAAGTGTGATAATATTTTGGTGAACATGAAAGATCCTCATTGACCTATTTGTAAGATTGGTGATTTGGGTTTATCCAAAATAAAATATCAAACATTGATAACTGAGAAAGTCGATGTTTATTCTTTTGGATTAGTGATGTCGGAACTCCTTACAAGAGAGGAGCCTTATGCAAACATGCATTATGGTGACATAATAGGGGGAATCATGAATGATACATTGCATCCAATGATTCCAGATTGGTGTCGCAAACCTACTTGGAGGTCTTAGATGGAAAGCACATTGCGCTTAAAAATGGTGAGATGAAGGTGAGATTTGCTGGATTCAATCCAATATAGGTATGTCCAATGTGGACCTATAAAAGTTATCAACGTAAGGCTATTCTTGAATTCAATAAAGATTGACAACGGTACAATGATGCCCTCTCATTTAAAAAGTCCTTCATTCAAAAATGTTGTAGCAAGAAAGGCAGATTTTTGTTAGTGAATGGTTTAGATCCGTATGCATTGTGCACAGAAAGAAAGATTGTTGTGTTGAGGCATCATATAGAGAAAGGCTTGGCTTCTAGAAAAATATTCTACGTATTACTTTTTTAACCAGGTTGAATGGTTGTTTAGGTGGAGTTCCCAAGCGTGAAAACAACTTGCAAAATGCAAGTCTTCAAAGTGTAAGTTGCAATATGCAGTCCAACTTCCCAAATCCATTAGTCAACTCATCATAGGAAAAAATCAACTCAAGTGGAGTTCTAGGGAGATTTCAGGGAACAATGCAATTTTGCATTTTTGTAAATATGCAAATTGCACTCAAATCTCTCAAGCCTGCCAGTCCACACCCATAAAAAATGAGGTCCCTGTTCAAAGTGGAACTTTCGAGCCCTATTGCATTTTAGCATCTTTACAAATTGTAAATTGCACTTGATATTCCCAAGTCCGCGAAGGGAACTAAAAGTGCAATTTACAAGTTACAAATTTGCACTTAGAGTTTCAAGTTCCCTACAAAAATTTTTTAGGGGAACTACAATTGCAAATTGCATGTTGCCAATTTTCAAGTTGCAAATGTGTTGTTGAGATCTGGATTTTCACCATACAAAGGAGGTGAAAATTTGTGAATTGGACCTAGAGTTCTCCATAATGATAAAAAAATAAAATTTATGCACTTAATCATTAAAAAAGTTGGTGGCAACCCTAAAATTCAAAAGAGGAAAAAAGCAAAGTGTGGAAAAACAAGTTGAAGAAAAAGGTAAAATAGATTGAGTTTTGCAGTTTCCATTATTTTGCTTGTTCTTATAACTCCATAGGATAAATGTTGAAAGTTTTCAAGGTCAAGGTATGCCATTCCAAAAAAATATTTCTCAAACAACCATGAATTTGGAGTGTTCCAATGCCATCATTATAAGGCAAGGATTATTCTTTGGCGTGCATAAAAGGAAGGGTAGATGTCCATGAGATTTTAACAATGCAAATAAGTGGTCAAAGACATATCCATGAAGTTGCACAACAAGACAAATGGTATGTTTGGCTCTAAAATAAATATTCTCCTTCAAGCTCAAGTAAAATAGATTTCCAACCAAGCACAACAAGGGTTTGTTGAGAATATTCGTCATTACATGTAGAGGTAGTTATAAGAATCATGTTCCTTGCAAATCCATAAATATTTTAGGCATGGTAAGGAGCATATTCCATTTGGAAGCATCTTGGAAAAACTTTGAGCACTGATTGCAAGTTTGCAATATTGAAAATTATAATTTCTATTCTTGGAATGCAAAGTGGTGAGAAATTTATGTAAAAAGAGGGTTTGTCCTCTTTTTATAGGTTGTTGTTGGTTGTTAGTTTTTTCTAAGTCTAGGCTCTTCCAAGTTTTGGGATCCATTGTTGTGTGTGCATTTTGTCTCTCTTACTAAGGTGGTTGTAGTTGTATAACCATTAGTAAGATCTGAGAGCATTGTAATATGTTTCCCCTATTCAAGGAGTAAACTCACTATGATTGTCCCCATGGAAACATTCTGAAACAAAGATGTATGAAATATTTTATTTCAATATAATGAAACATACTTGTGATTTTTTACTCTTTTGTTTTCATGAAATGCATTGATATGTTTTTCAAACTCTGTTGATTGGATATCTGGTTTATGCTTATTACTAGTTGTCATTCTAGGAATAGATCTAGGTTACAAACCCATTTCTACATAGTCATTTGGAAATATGTTTTTGAATACCTCTTAAGGGCACCTTGGGTTTATGGATTTAATAGGAAAAAGTATTTGAAATTCTAGTTGTAGTGTATGATTTAAGGTTTCAAAAATAATCTGGGTGTTTGCATTGTATTGGCACCAATGGATGCAAATCACTCCTGGTAGTTCCCCTTATCTTATATTTTAGTTTTTCTACATCTTTGCAAATGAGTAATGTCATGAATGTTGAACTAATTCTTGTGATTTGAAAACCACCAACACACCACTCTTTATATTTACCTAACTCATCATACACTTTTCTACCCTACAAATAATACAGGTGTTGCATATTATAAGTGTTATTTACTTGGAGATGCATAAATCTTGCCTACTTAGAATGTGTCTACATTTTGTGCATTGAAGACCAACATTATAGTCTTCCATTTGACCACCCATTGTTGAAAATTTATTTAGAAATGAAGTTTGCAATCACATCCACCTATGTCTTCAGTAGCTTGTATGTGATTTAGACCATTAGTTCATTCTGTGTGACAACCCTTCCCAGGTGGAGTGAACAATTTTGGTTATGCCCTGGTCCTATTTGTGTTTCCTTGTGCCAAAACTACCCATGGAGATTGAATTATAGTATCAATCCATGTGATTAAGCTACCCCTTAGCTCTTCTTACCTTGGTTTAGGCAGAGACAAAAGTCACAGGGGGCTGACCATACGCTTTATCGGTCATTTTTAGTCATTGTCTGCATTTAGTCCATCCTAATGTTAAACCCTTCCCTAGCTGAAATGACATATCAGTAGGTTTATCATCCACATTTTCCATTTTTTTCAAGTGTGTAAGGCTAATTAGAAGATGTGTAAAAATATCAATGCCACATCACTCAACTAGCGCCATTACTAGGGAGAAAATCTTGTTCACTTGTTTTACCAAGGAATCTAGTAGAGACCTATAGTATTTCAAGTTGTAAAGTTATCTACCTATATTTATACTAATTTTCTATCTTTGGTTCATCAACACTACAACACCCAACTGGCATTGTTGCCTAAGAATTAAACATTGAATCCTTGCGCTAGTGTTGTCAAGGACTCTTGCAGAGTGCTATTATTTTTAAATTATTATCAAGTTCTATACCTTTATGTTATACGACTATATGTGGTCTATCAATGCCAGAGCACTCAACTAGCACCATTTCTAAAGATATTCCTTGTCACTTGTGTTATTGGGAAATCTTGTAAAGGGTTGTATTTGTTGTTGTTCTCAAGTTCTCTGTCAAGAAATATTTTATACAAAAACCTCAAATGCAGATTTTTGAACATGTTTATCCATATTATCTCATGCCTTTGGGACTTGAGGTTATTGTTTGTTGCTTTATTACTTTGGGCCATCAACAAGTTCAACACTCTATTGGGACATTGCCAAAAATTTGAAAGATTTGATAAATTGACATCTACTAAATTTATTACAAGGAGTTGTAAATTTGTCATTTTTGAGGTGGTTTCCCATTTTGACATGAGTTTAAAAATTTTGGTGTCTTTGATTTCATATATCATCACTAATTTACTCAAGGTATGGTTTCAATAAATATCACTATGTATTTGTAAACTTTTATATTCTAGAAGTTTGCTTCTAGTGGCAAATCTAACACATCATCTAGTTTCAAAGAAAGACCAATGCCCAGTTTCAACATCTTTAGTTGTGAGTGTTATTTTTATTGCAAGGCTAGAAGGACTGAGGTCATCTTTCAAAGGTGACTCATCAAAACTTGTCTCAACCTTAATTATTCATCAAAGAATATGGAGACAAGTTTAGCATTAAAGGATTATTTGGATTATCAATATTCTGGTACATCTAAATTTTTATTTTTTGAACTTTGTTGGGTGAATATTTTGTCACCAGCTAACTGATGAGAAAAATTGGTTGTTTCAACCACAACATAAGGAGATTGATCAGCCAAATGTGTAGGTTTGCCACATCAAAAGGGGACAAATCTCTCCTCTAATCAAGGGGAGGTTCCCTATAACTATGAGGTGATATATATTATATATATAAGAAGAAAATAACACTCAGGGTAGGACAACACCATCCATCTCTCTTTTTTTAGAGATGATGTTCACAAACAAAGGATAAATCTAGGTGAAATGATATAAGGCACCTCTCTTCTTTCAGAAGTGCTTTGCAGCAAACAACAAGAATTCTTTCTGAAAAGTAAAAGTAGTTGTAATAGGGTGTAATAACCAGCAGGATGAGGTGTAGCATAAAGTCTCCACCTCAACTTCTAGAGAGTGAAATATGAAGGACAGTGGGGGCACAACATCATCCTAGGATCCTTTACACAAAAAAATTGAAAACACACACACTAAAGACAATTGTAGCAGCTCAAAGTCTTCACATAGTTGGCTTCAAGACACCTTCCTGATTACTTCCACTAGTTCTACTTATTTAATTAAATGGACAAGAACGCATTCTCAAAACATTCATAAGAACAATTTCCTCAACAACTCAAGCTATTCCAACACAAAGTTTGAAAGGTCACTTGATTTCTCATTCAAATAAAGAAATATGATTAACAATCTGAGCTCAAAGTCTTAGTAATCACCTTTCAATTTGGGCAGAGTTTTTCTTCTATATCCAAGAGATCTACCCTACATAAAATAAGAGATTACAATATATAGTATCCAAGAAAGACTTGGTACTTTGTTTCATGGAAAGGCCCATGCTGCATTCAATGCCTTGAATTCATTTTTAATTCAGTCAAGGGGCCATGCTAGAACGGGGTGTCAGCCTTAACTGTGGCATGTCAATTCATCTCAAATGTCTCCTCTAAAGTATAGGCCATCTGTTCCTCTTCCTAAAATTTGCATAGCTATCCACTTCACCTTTACTCAATGGAGAAAAATAGGCCACATCCTTGATTTCTCATGCTCTTTGATGTCCACCTAGTGGACTATTTCACCTACTAGAAATAACTCCTGCGTAGATATTTTTGGTCTTTCTCTCTTGTTCCCTCTTCTCTTAATGAATTTTGTCCTTTTCTTCATGATCTAAGCTCTCAGGCTATCTCCTTTCCTTTCTATAGGATCTTTGGCTCCTTCTTCAGTTGTTCATTGAGTTTTGTTCTTTAGGTTTCGCACCATTTGAAAATAAACGAGTATTTCATTACCTTGAATTTGACATCTGTGAGGACGTCACTGGTTGCTAGTCACTTGAAACACTTTGAAATTTAAACCTTTTAACCATGAGAGTTCATTGGTCCAATGGTTCAATGGTTCAGGCGGTCTTATCAGCTCCTTGGTTCAATCACTTCTTTGGTTCAATCGCTTTCTTTCCTCTTTAGTTGAACCATCTCTTCAAACTTGTCTCTGGAATATTTCACTTCCTTCCTTCATTTGAAGCTTCTTTGAACCTTTGAACCTTTGAACTTTGAACCATTTTGGTTCAAATTTCAATGGTTCTTTCTCTTCCTTAGAATCCTTTGGTCCTTCGAAGTTTCTAGATCCTTTTCTTTTTTGTTGAACTCTTTGAACCTTTGAACTTTGAACTCTTTTGGTTCAAGGTTCAATCAGTTCATTGGTTCATTCTTTGTCCTTTGAATCCTTTGTTTTTGTAAGTCTTTCAAACTCCCCAAAGGGAAGGTGTCCCTTTGGGCCTTGAGAATGGTCCATTTCGTGGTCGCTGAGAGTCCCCCACAAGGGTACCTACCCTTTGGGGTCCTTCAGGTGGCCTTGTTCTTCAAATCCTTTAGACAAAAAGTTTGAAGGAAATCCTTCAGACATTTTGTCTGAAGGAATTCTTTCCTCTGCCTTTGCTACTTTCTATTGGGCCTTTCAACATTCCTTTAGACAAAATGTCTGAAGGAATTCCTTCAGACATTTTTCTGAAGGATTTCTCTTGTGAAATCTTGCTGCAAAAAATCTTTTCAAAAATATCCTTTTGTTCCTTTTATTCCCTACCCTCCATGAGGGCACTTGTCCTTCGAGCTTTGGGAGACTCCTTTGAACCTTGTGATTGAACTGACCAATTGAACCAATAATGGTTCAACAGTTCAACGGTTTAATGGTTCAATACTATGTTTTACTCATTCAATTGACCACTTAAACCAACTGCTTTGAACCATTCGCTTGAACCATTTGATTTGAACCAACTGACTAAAACAATTCTTTGAACTTGTCTCTAAAATCTTCCACTTCCTTCCTTTGCTTGGAGCTTTCTTGAACCTTTGAACCTTCGAACCTTTGAACCATTTGGTTTCAAGGTTCAACGGTTCAATGGTTCAATCTTTCTTCTTTGGAGTCTTCTTTTTGTTAAGTATTTTGAATCCATTTGAACTTTTTGAAGTGGTTGAACTTTGAACTTTCCAAAGCACTTAACTCTTTAAGTTTTCCGATGTCATTGAACCTTTGAACCCATTGAACCTTTAGAGGTGGGGTTCAATGGTTCAATAGTTCATTCCATTTGTTTTAAGCCTACCAATGAACCCTTTGGTTGAACCTCGACGTTGAACCAACTTTGAAATTGCCTAAGTGTTGGGAACTTATTTCTTTGTGAGAGCTCGCCTATTGAAGTTGTTGAACCTGTTGAACCTGCGAGTCCCTTAGCTGAAAAAGCTTGAATAATTGGAGGATTTTGAATCCTCAGAACATTTTTTTAGAAGGAAAGA
This sequence comes from Torreya grandis, assembly GCA_037957365.1. NCBI lineage: Eukaryota > Viridiplantae > Streptophyta > Pinopsida > Cupressales > Taxaceae > Torreya > Torreya grandis. Next base: position 1,496,652 of record JARHVA010003632.1, on the reverse strand, counting down.
GAGAATTTTGGTCTGTAAGACCCAAAATAGTTGATATGTTGTCCCTAAAGACAAGTTATGGATTTTGGGAACAACAAACTTATTATTATTGAATATTATCATAGCTCTCCTAAAAAATTACAACCTTATAGTCCAATTTATTATCTAGCTCCTTCTCAACTAATTGAATCCCCTCCTAAGTTTTATCCATCAAGTTTGCCTCACTCACCCCATCATAACCCTTTGTCATTTGATCTTGAACTCACCATTGAACCAATCATGAAGCATAAGGATCAATATGACAATGAATGTCCTACATTATACATTCCTATATTTAGACCTATTAATTTTGATGAAATTGAAGGTTTTCCTAATGAAGTAAGGAACTGCCTCCCTAAGTTTCAAGGGAATAATATAGTGACTGGTGATCAGCACTTGAGGGATTTTCACATTATCATTGAGTATTATGTGGTTTATCATAAAGATATATACATTAAGTTATTTGTACACATGCTAGAAGAAGATACTCATGAGTGGTTCAATTACCTTCCCCATGGATGCATTGATTCATGGAAATAAATTAATAATGTTTTTAGAGTTCAGTATGGTGATAGGATTGATCCTAAGTTTCTCTTGATAGAATTTTAAAACATCAAAAATAACCCTAATGAGTGTGTGAAGGATTTTAATGCACAATTAAACAAGATGATGATAAGTCTACCTAAAAACATAAGACCTAGTGATACAACCTAGTTGATTAAATATTATGATGCCTTTAACAATAAGGTTGTGTATTACTTGAGGGATAAGGCTCCCATGAACCTGAGATTAGAATTCAATATGTCCATCTAAATTGAAAACAACATAAAATATATCAATTGGTTAATATAAAATATATATCTTGAAAAGCAAGCAACATGGTATTGCTCCTGAAGACACTACCCTTACAAACCCAAGGGCAGGGAATGCATGTAAGGAAATTAAAATATATATAAAAGTCCCTAATTCTTCAAAGTTAGCACCTTTTTCCCATATTGCTAAACCAAGAGGTTATCTAGCTAATAATAGAGTACCTTTGATATCTAGTATCCTTAAGGGTGTGAGTGATGTTAAAAATAACCCACCTTTGAAGACTGTTGTTAAACGTGCTAATTTATCCCATCCTATTCCACTTTAGACTTTAAGTGATTGTATTCCAACTAAAGGTGTCATTACCCTCCCTCCTAATACACCTCTTCTCCAATATATCATGTGTGATATGGCCCAAGTTTTGAGTTGACTAAAAATCACCATGCCACTTTTTGAATTATTACAAATAGCTGAACATAGGAAGAGGGCATTTCAGTACTTAGAATTTGGTGACAATTCAGCTGCAAATGAAATGACTTCACCCCAAACACTCCTAGAAGATGATGAAGAATCAAATGAGGTTACTAAAACAGCCCCAAAGGTTTATTTGGGGACTCCATTAGTAAAACTTTATATGAATGTGGATCCATTTTACACCACCTTGCTAATCAATGGTCTAATTGTTCAAAACTACATGTTTGATTTTAGAGATTCTTGCAATGCAATACCACTAGGTTTCCTTAATGATCTCAAAGTGAATATCACATCATCCTTTGGTAAGTGCAATGCCATCGATTCATGTGAGGTACCAGTTGTGGGACAAGTCAAAAGGTTGGTAGTGTAGTTGGCAGTGCATCTAAGTAAATATTTGAATATGGATGTGGTCGTTGTGGACTACCTACCTATGTTGGGTATGTTGATGTCATAAAAATGGGCTACCAACATGGGTGGAAGTGTATAAATAGACCTTTATTACAAAACCATTCCACTCGAGGGTAAGATGGTCAAATTTCATAGAGATCCTAATATGATGCATGTAATTGAAGAGCCGAAAAATGCTCTAAATGAGATGTTGTACATGGATGTTGAGTTGGATAACTTCATTGTGAATGTGGATGTTTTTGAGTAGGTTGTTATTCTTGATGTTTAATTTTACATCAAAGATGAAGTTTGGAAAATGTCATTTAATGGGGATTACTCTAATCTTGTAAATAGAGTTGGGGTTGTCTTCTATGCCCCCAATGTTAAAAAATTTCAATTTTATTTTCATATATATTTTGAGTGCATAAATGACATTCTAGAACATGAGTCACTCTTTCTTGGTACTCACCTGAATGTAGCTAGGAAATAGGATTATTTTAGATGATGAAGAAGTACAAAGATTACTTGGCTTGGTCTTATCTAGATCTAAAGTCAGGTAGAAAGTATTTGTTTCAATATGTCATCCCATTACAACTTAGCAGCAATACCTTTAGGGAAGTGTAAAGATTTATTAACTTCATCTTGGCCACAAAACTACTTGAAAAGTTAACAACTGATGAAAGACATCTGAAACATTTCCTAGACTGAGTTTGTAACCTATGTACAATATTGTATAGTGTATAGTTTTTTACTTTGTTTTTTTTGTTTCCCCTCTATGTTGGGCCTTATTTGTATAGCTCATTTTGGTGTTTTTTATCATGTTTTCATTTTTTAGATCCTTCCAATCTATTTTTATTAGTTTGGACTCATTTTGTTGAGTTTCCATGGGTGTTTATTATGAAATTGTCAAGTGTTGACTCGGTAGCCCAATGTATTGGTACCTCATCTTATTTTATGGGGTTCTTTACACACCCTTAGGGGGTGTACATCCCTAAGTGAGAGACAATGTTAGTTCTAAAAATTGCAATAAGAATTTGTGCCCTTGTTTAATATTAATGCTTGAATTGTCTAGCTATTAATCTTAATTTGTAAGTGTTCATTTGAAGTTATGAAGTCTTATTTACGTAATCAAGTCATAAAAACTCATGTTTCTATAACTAACCTATGAAGTTTCAGTTTCAACTAGCATTTAATATTTTTGTATTTTAGTACGCTTACAGGGTGTAAAATAAAAAAACATGGGAAAATAATGGACTTTTGAAGTCAAAATACATGTTTGACGAGTTGAAAAAGGTGCTCAAAGTTCCATAAAAATTTTGAGGGGTCAAATGCAAGTTGCAACAGAAAGGTGAATGTATGCAAGAATGTAAGTGGGGAATTACACATGCCAAAAGAAATTGTTAAAAGTGAAACTTGAAAAATTGTAGTTGGAGCTCCCATTCCCACCAGTCAGCATGTGGAGGGTTTTAAAAAAAGCCATAGATATTAAAAATTGATGCCATTATATCAGAATCCTATCAAAGGACATGACTCACCCATGTGGAGGCAATAAATAAACATATTAAAGGTCTTGAACACATAGTTGGGTGTGAAGTGGAGAAGTGCCATAATGGAATGGAAGCCAAATATGAGCTCGTGCCATAAAGGGCTACCATGTAAAGGCACAATATATAAAAAAAATCTTAAAGAGAATAAAAGGCATCAATGGGGATATGTTAAGAAATAAAACAAAGTCAAGTTTTGTTTTGACTGGGAGGTGGATGGATGCAAAGAGTAGTTATCAAAGACTTCTACATTGACCAAAGGGCAAGTCTCAAATACAACACAAAACTCCACAAAATTATTAAGCGGGAAAACAACATGCTAGAATCACTTGTCAAATAAACCAGTTGAAAATTGCTTATAAGCCTCTGAATTTTGGCAGAAGAAAATAAGGATAGAGAATGGGAGTTGAGATGCAACTATTTCAAGCTGGTAACTTGCAAGTTGCTCATGGACTTTTGATTCTTGGTAAAGGATAAAGTGACAGAAAAAAGTGGTAGAGATGCAATATGTATTTTATACCTATAAATTGCAAATTTTAACTAACATTCCTAAACCAGTGGATCCCAAAGTATATGCAATTCTCAAAGTTTACACCATGTGCCTTTTTAGGTTCAGCAACGACCTAAAGATGATCATGACATGTGTTGGAAAAGATACATGATGCAGAGGACAATGAATATCTAGCAAATGTGGAACTATTATTTGAAAAGTATCACTATGGGATTGTTTATTATGTAAAATGGAAAGGCTCAAATGTTTATATTAAGCAGATCAAAGCTAGTTGTTTCCAAGAAAGGCCATCAGAGATGATTGCAAAATTATGGAGAGAAGCACACATTTTGGGTCAACTACACCATCCCAATGTAGTTGCTTTCTATGGCATTATTTGAGATGGACTTGATGGGACCCTAGTGACTTTCATGGAGTATATGTTTAATGGATCTCTCAAACTCGATCTACATAGGAAGGATAAAATAATTGATCGATGTAATAGACTAATTATATCCCTTGATACTACATTTGGGATGGAATATTTGCACACAAAAAATTTCCACTTTGATTTGATATATGATAATGTTTTGGTGAAAATGAAATATCCTCATTGACCTATTTGTAATATTGGTGATTTTAGCTTATCCAAAATAAAATATCAAACTTTGGTAACTGATAAAGTTGATGTTTATTCTTTTAGAATTGTGATATGGGAACTCCTTACAGGAGAGGAGCCTTAGGTAAACTTGCATTTTGGTGAAATAATAGGGGGAATCATGAATAATATATTGCATCCAATGATTCCAGATTGGTGTCAAGAACCTATTTGAGGGTCTAAGATGGAATGTACATTGGGTCTGAAAATGGTGAGTTGAAGGAGAGATTTGTTGGATTCAATCTAACATAGGTATGTGCAATGTGGACCTATTAAGGTCAACAAGGTAAGGTTTTTTGTGAATTTAATAAATATTAAAAAGGGTATAATGATGCCTTCTCATTTGAAAGGTCCTTCATTGAAAAATGTCATAATAGAAAGGTAGATTTTTGTGTTAATGGTTCAGATCCAAATGCATTATGCATAAAAAGAAATATTGTTATGTTGAGGCATCATACATAAAAAGGCTTAGATTCTAGAAAAATCTTCTACATATTACTTTTCAAACAAGGTTGAATGGTTGACTAGGTGGATTTCCCAAGAAGGAAAACAATTTGAAAAAATCAAGTCTTCAAAGTGAAATTTTTAATATGCATTCCAACTTCCCAAATCCACCAATCAACTTAGCATTGGAAAAAGTCAACTTGAGTGAATTTCCATAAAAAATTTAGGAAAGAATGAAATTTTGCATTTTTTTAAATGTGCAAATTGTAAATTGACCTTTGATCTCCCAAACCTACCAATCAACATTGGTCAAATATGAAGTTTGAATTCAAATTAGAACTTTCAAGGCCAATTGTAATTTTGCATTTTTTTAAATTGTGAATTGCACTTGAAGTTCCTAAGTTTGTTGAGGGAACTTTTGAGGGGAACTGCAGCAAAAATTTACAACTTGAAATTTGCACTTGGAGTTCCCAGTTCCATGTGGTAACTTTTGAGGGGAACTACAACTACAAATTGTAGGTTGTGTATTTACTAGTAGAAAATGTGCTACTGAGTTCTAGATTTCTGCCATATAAAGGAGGTGCAAAATTACAAATCGGACCTAGAGTTTCCTGTAAGGCTAAAAAATGAAAAGTAATGAACTTAAGCATTAAAAAAGTTGTTGCCAACCCTAAAAGTCAAAAAAGGAAAAAAAGCAAAGTGTGGAAAATCAAGTTGAAATAAAAGGTAAAATAGACTAAGTTTTGCATTTTACTTTATTTTACATATTTGAACACCTCTATGGGAGAAATTTTTTAAATTTACAAGGTCAAGGTGGACCTTTTCAAAGAAGATTTATTAAGAAACCATGGATATGGAGTGTTCCAATACCATCAATGCAAGGCAAGGGTTGTTCTTCAGCATGTATAAGAGGAAGAGAAACTATCCATGAGATTCTAGCTATGCAAATGAGTGGTGAAAGACATAACTAGATAGTTTCACAAGAAGACAAAGATTTTGTTTGGCTCCAAAATTAATATTATCCTTCAAGATCAAGTAAAATGGTTTTCCAACCAATCTAAACAAGGGTTTGTTGCAAATCGTCATCATTACATGTAGAGACAGTTACAAGAATCATTTTCTTTGCAAAGGCATAAAGATTCCAAGTGTGACAAGGAGCATATTCCAGCTAGAAGCATCTTAGTGGAACTTTGAGGGCTGATTAAAAATTTTCAATATTGTAAATTACAATCCATATTCCTAGAATGCAAAGTGGTGATAATTTTGTATGAAAAGAGGGCTTGTCCTCTTTTTTAAGTTTGTTGTTGGTTTTTAGTTTTTTCTAAGCCTAAGCTCTTCTAAATTTTAGGATCCATTATTGTGTGTTCATTTTGTCTCTCTTGCTAAGGTGGTTGAAGCTATATAGACATTATCAAGCTCTGAGAGTATTGTAATATGTCTTCTCTATTCAAGGAGCAAACTCACCATGCTTTTACGCAAGACAACATTATGAAACAAAGACGTATGTAAGATTTTATTTCAAGATAATGGAAAATACTTGTGGTTTTTACTCTTTCCTCTTGATGAAATGTAATGATATGTTTTACAAACTCTATTTATTGGATAGTTGGTTTTATGCTTATTACTAGTTGTTATTTTGGGTATAGATCTAAGTTATAAACCCCTTTCTGCATAGTGATTTGGAAATATGTTGATCAATACCTCTTAATGGCACCCTAGGTTTATGGATTTAATAAGAAAAAGTATTTGAGAATCTAGTTGCAGTATATGCTTTAGGGTTTCAATAATCATTTGGGTATTTGCATTATATTGGCACCAATGGATGTAAATCACTCCTAGTAGTTCTGCTTAACCTATATTTTATTTTTTTTACATCTTTGCAAATGAGTAATGTTATGAATTTTGAAAGAGTTTCTATTATTTGAAAACCACCAACACACACTCTTTATATTTACCTAACTCATCCTACCATATTCTACCCTATAAATAATTTAGTTATATATTATAAGTGTTATTTACCTGCATATGCATAATTATTGCCTACTTAGAATGTGTCTGCATTTTGTTCTTTGAATCCCAACATTGCATTCTTCCATTTGAATCCCTATTGTTGAAATTTTATTTAGAAATAAATCTTGTAATCACATCCATATCTATCTTCAGTAGCTTGTATGTGACTTAGAGCATTTGTTCAATCTATGAGACAACCCTTTGTAGGTGGAGTAAACAAGTTTGGCTAGGCCCTGGTCATATTTGTGTTTCCTTGTACAAGAAATTCCCATGGAAATTGAATTTTGGTATCATTCCATGTGAGCAAGATACCCCTTAGGTCATTTCACCTTGGTTCAAGTAGAGCCAGAAGTAGAAGGGAGTTGACCATACCCTCTATCGATGCTTTCTAGACCTTGTCTACATTTAGTCCAGTTGTATGCTAAACCCTTCCCTGATTATAATGACATATCAATGGATTTATCAACCATGTTTGTCATTTTTCTCAAGTGTGCAATGTTGAGTGTAAGAGGTGTACAACTGAGAACCAACACACCACCTCCTCTAAAATACCATTGTAGAATGCCTCTTGATGTAATAAAAAATTAAATAATACAATTACAACATAAATTTTGTAATCTTAAGATTTAGACCAAATGATAATTCAACAAATCATAAGTAAGATTTAAATTGAAAATAAATTAAACCTCAAAAATGTATTATATACACATGATTGTTTATTTGACATGATATTTATGTAATATGGAGATTCTAAAGTATTTAAATATAAACATGATAATAATTTCTTGGGAGCAAAAGATATATGCTTTGATATATATATATATATATATATATATATAGGAAAGGTTCAAAGATTATTATCCCTTGTTCTAGAGTTGGACAAATGATAAAACAATGAGAATATATATATATATATATATATATATATATATATAGGATTAAATGCATCGACAATTTCTATAAAAAAAAATATTGGGCATTCAATCAATATAAGTATTTTCTTCCATTAGAGCTAACCCTTGGAGATTATCTATAATGAACCAAAATTTTATCAAGACCAAAAATTAAAATAGGCCAAGATCTAAAAAAATATCTTAAAATTAATTCATATTTAATTCCTTGAAATAATTATAAACCATTCATAAATAATCCTAAACTTTGAATTAGAGTTGAGATGCAATAATTGAAAAAAAAAACTAAAATCTAAAAAAATCTTCTATTTTTAGCATCTTTTATTTTTAGTAAGTTTTGCATGCAAGCACATGCAGCTCTAAAAATCTCTTGAAATATTCTAAACACTAAAACTAGCCTACAGGATGAACTTCAACTGAAGTTTACGTCTGGTTATAAAAATATGCAATTTAAAAATAAAAATAAAAAATAAAAAATAAAAAATAAAAATCTTAAAAATATACTAAACTATAATTTCAGACCCTCAACTGGTCTTGGTTGGCCTAAATTTTTTTTTTAAAATGCCTCTAAGAGAAAAGTGTGGCTTATGGTAAAAAAAAAAATTGAGATTATCATTTTGGCATGTGGAGGAGCTCAAACGGAGCTACATATCAAAAGTTATGGCCTCTGGATGTTTGGCCTATTTTTTTGCATCATTCTTCTCTAGTTGAAAACAACTCAGCTCTTGTGAGTTGCCCTGGTTGTACTGCTACCATTTTTTTTTCAATCTTCTTTATCTCTCATTCTATAATCCAAGTGTTATCTTCTTGCTGCAATCCTCCCATTGGACCAAATACCTGTTATAATTCCCTTGCCTTGTGTTCACTATCTTCATATCTAAAACCTGCACTATCTTTTCCTTCTTGTTTGGAACCTGTTGTTTCCAATTTACTTCTTTATCTTTGTCACCTTCACCATATTATCTATAGAATTCATATAAATTTTAAACATTAAATACTAAATAAATGTCAAACTTATGTGGTAAACTCACCTCATAAACATTGCCATTGATTTTCTTCACAATTCTACATGGACCAATTTTATTGTACTTCAACTTGTTGTATGTACCTTTTGGAAATATTTCTTTCCTCAAGTAAACCATTACCAACACTCCTAATTAAAACACCTTGGTTCTTCTTTTGACATCTATTGATGCTTTATATTTCTCATTACTTTTTCTGTAACATTATTCTTACTCCTTTTTACAACTATTGCATATACTCTGCACATACTTCTGCATCATCATTAATTCAATCTGAAATTAGTAATTGTACCAAATCTGAAATACCCATAGGATTTCTCCCATAACCAATTTGAAATGGTGATTTTCTTGTCGATCTATTCATTGAACTTTTATATGCAAACTCAGCTTATGGTAAAGCCATGTCCCATTGCTTGGGATTACTATGTATCTCAACAAATTTACAAAGCTCATATTCACAACTTCCTATCCTTTTATTTGTGGGAGATATGCACTACTAAATTTTAGATTATTACCCATTTTATTCCACAAAGTCCTCCAAAAGTGACGTAAAAATTTCATGTCCTTATTTAAAGTAATAGTTTTTGGTACACCATGCAATCTCACAATATCCTTAAAAAATAATTATATAACTCTAGTGGCATGAAATGAACCATTTTTAAAAATCTATCTAAAATAATAAAATGTGAATCATTACCTCTCTATGTGTTTGGTAATCTTAACATAAAATCCATTCTCAAATATGTCCATGGTCCTCTTGAAATTGATAATGGAATGTATAGTCCAGTATTTTTTGCATGTCCTTTAGCCATCTGACATATCCTATACTTAGAAACATACCTTGTCACATCTCTCTTCATATTTGGCCAAAAATAATTTTCTTCCACCAAATATATTGTTTTTGTCTTACCAAAATGTCCACCCAAACCTCTAATGTATAATTCTCTTATAATATTGTCTCATAGAGACCCAACTAGAATGCATAATTTTTTCCCTTTGAAGAGATAACCTTTTTGTATAATATACTCACCATGAATAGTATCCATCCCACCTATTAATGGATCCCTACACTACTCAACTACCTTGCTATAATATGGATCAGTATCATATAATTCTATGATAGCTTCAAATCTAACTACTTCACTCACCATAATAGTTAATAATTCTACTCTCCTACTCAATGCATCAACTCCCTGATTTTGTTTTTTGATCTATTTTTCAACACAAAAGTATACCTCTACAATAAAGATACCCACTTTGCATGCTTACTATTTAACTTCTTTTATGTATTCTCATACTTCAAAGCTTTATGATCTATAAATAGGATAAATTTCTTAGGCACCAGGTAATTCCTCCAATGTCTTAATGCTTTTACAATTACTTAAAGTTTAACATCATAGGTAGAATATTTTTTTTTACTTCATTCAATTTCTTAGTGAAATATGCTACTGGCTTTCCTTCTTGACTCGACATGGCACCAAATCCCACAAATGAAGCATCACAATCAACATCAAACACTTCGTTAAAATTTAGTAATGCTAAAATTGGTCTTTCTATAATCTTCTTCTTCAAAAATTCAAAGCTTTCTATGATTGCTCTAGTCCATGAAAATTTCTTCCCTCTCTCACAATGTGTTATTGATGCCACAATAGTGCTAAGGTTTTTAATAATTTTTTTGTAAAAAATTACGAAACCATGGAAAATTCTTACCTCTGTAATGTTTTTTGGAATAGGCCACTCAACAATTGCCTTTATCTTTTCTTCATCCATTCTCACACCATCTTCTAAAACTACAAATCCCAAAAATACCAAACTATTTTTCATAAACATGCACTTCTTCAAATTTGCATAACACTTCTCCTTTCTTAAAAAATTTAATACTATTCTTAAAATTTCTAAGTGATCTTCTTTAGTCTTAATGAATATCAAAATAAAAAATTATAAACTTACTAATATATTATCATAATATCATATTCATCATTTTCATAAATGTGTTAGGTGCATTAGATAATCTAAATGGCATAACCATCCACTCATATACGCCATCCCTAGTCTTGAATGTAGTTTTTCACTCATCTCCTTCAAAAATTTGAATCTGATAATAACCACTCCTTAGATCAATATTGGTAAAATATTTTTCTCCTATAAGCACGTCCATCGTATCATCTAAATGAGATATAGGAAATCTACACACATTTTCCATCCTCCATATTTTATTGGATTTAAAAATGCTAGTGTTACACATGGACTCATACTCTCCCTTATCAACTTTTTAATTTACAACATTTTTAATTAATTTTGCATGTTCTAGTGGACTCATCCTATAATTTGCTTTATTGGGTAGATCTGATCTTGAAATCAAATCAATGTGATGCTAAATATCTCTCTTTGATGGTAAATCATCCATTAACTCATCAGGGATAACATCTGCATATTCTTTCAACAATCTTGTTGCTTCTATTAGTATTTGCACCATTTCCATGTATTCATTCTTTGCTACTAATACATAACAATAACCTACCACCTTCATATCTTGGATAAATTCTTTAGTAGAGAGTATTTTTTTTACCTTGTCTTCTTCTTTAAGAGGTAAGATGACTACCTTTGTACAACCTTTCCAAAAAGTGTATGTGTTCTTTGATCCATCATGAATTACTTTCCTATCAAATTGACATGGTCTCCACAATAACATATGGCATGCATCCATTGGAATAACAACACACCATACTTTATCATTATAATTTTTACCTATAAAAAACTTGATTAAGCATCTTTTATCTAATGTTACCTTGTTCCCTTTCTTAAACCATGAAATCTGATAAGTATTAGGATGTTTTTCACATTGTAAATTTAGTTTCTCTATCATTTATTTAGAAACCATATTTTCACAACTACCATGATCTATAATTACTTTGCATACCTTTTCACTCAAATTACATCTTGTTCAAAAAATGTTTGATCACAACCATGCATCACCATCTTATTTATCATATACGTATTCCTTAGAGTGATCATTTTTCTTCTCAACATGAGATTCTCTCCAATATCTACTAGTGTAATTTCAGTATTTTTCTCTTTTATCTCAACCTAAACTAGATTCACTCTTTGGTGATCTTCTTGCCTCTTTTCTTGATCTTTATAATGTATACATTCAAATTCCTTGAACCCTTATTCTCCACACCTATAACAAACATATGTTCTATGTTGATTTATGAACCATCCTTTAACACCACCATAACCTCATCCTCTCTAAAACCCTCTTATTCTTTGTTGGTATTGAAACCTTTGCATATTCTCATATAACCTTTCTATGCCACATGATGTTTCACCTCTATTATTATTATACCCACCTATGGTGGTATTAAACCTACCTCATCCCCTTATTGTAAGTGATTCACCTCTTCTTGTACCAAGAGACATTCTTTTAAAATTTTATCTATTTTGTTTTTCTTCTACCTTCAAAGCTAATTAATAAGCCTCTTCCATGTAAAATATTATATACATGCTTAATTTATCTTAGATAATAAATTACAAACCATTTACATACCTTGAAGACATCTATTCTTTTATTTACATCATGCTCCACTCGTATCAATAGCTTGTAAAACTCATATATATACTCTCATATACTATGATCCATTTGCCTCTAATTCTAGAATATTCTATATAGGGTTTGTGTCTAATCCATAGGAAGAAATTTCTCCCTCAACTTTTTCTCCATATTTTTTCATGAATTGATCTTCTATTTACCTTTTCTTTGTCTCTCTTTCTATAGGTGATCACACCAAATCATTGCATGTCCTTTCAGTTTTGTGCATGCAAACTTTACCTTCTTATCTTCTATCATAGTCTCCCACTCGAAGAACTTCTCTATGTTAGTCATCCAATCTATCAACTAATTTTATTTTAAGCTATCCCCATAATCTAGAACATCAACCTCGATTTGTTTATTTATTTCTTCTAAAGCTTGAACCATCCTCTCTTCCATCGATGGTGGTTGATCTTGTTGTTCTTCTTCTTGTTGAATTTGTTCATCATAATCCATGTCTTCCTCAATTTCATCACCACCTTATCTTCTTCTCTAATTGGTGGTAATCATAGTTAATTGTTCCACTTGCCTCTATAGCTCTTGTATGGCCTGATTCATCTATTCAATACCTCGTCATCCTCTCACCATTTCTTACTCCTCCAAGATTCAACCTTGCTCTGATACCAGATAGTGAACCAAAATTTTATCAAGACTCAAAATTATAATAGGCCAAGATCTAAAATAATAACTCATAATTAATTCACATTGAATTTTTTAAACCATCCATAAATAAGCCTCAAATCAGAATTATATTTGACATGCAAAAATTTATTTTAAAAAAAAATAGAAAAAAAAAAAAAAAAATTAAAATCTAAAAAAAAAATTATTTTTAGCACTTGCTATTTTTAGTAAGTTTCTCATGCAAGTGCATGTAGCTCTAAAAATATCTCAAAATATACTAAACACTAAAATTATCCTACAAGATGAATTTCAACTGAAGTTCACGTCTGGTCATAAAAATATGTAATTTTCAAAAATAAAAAAATCTGTAAAAAATTATTAAACTATAATTTTGGACCCTCAGATGGTCTTGTTTGGCCTTCAAATTTTTTTAAAAATACCTATAAGTGAAAAATATGACTTATGGTAGCAACAAACTTTTTGAGATGGTCATTTTGGTGGATGGAAGAGCTCAAATTAAGTTACAGATTGAATGTTATGGCCTTCAGAAATTTGGCCTATTTTTCCGGCATCAATCTATAGTGCATTAATCTTGCAAAGATTGGTGTATAAACTCACACTTATTATAACATTGTAGCCTTGCATTGTCCAGAAGCACAATGGGAATCCCTAACTTGGTTAAAATTTCATAGTTAATTATTATGCATTAAGGTAGACCATATTAGTATATACTTTTATAAATATTGGGTTAATGGAAAAAATTAGAAAACAGTTACTCTATTATTATTATTAGAGGCTATATTGGAATTGAGTTTAAGGGATGTGGGTAAAAACATTAGAAAAAAATTGGTTAGATTTTCTTCTAAATAGATTTTTTTAAAGTGATGGTCAAATAGACATCAAATTAAAGCTTGAATAAAAAGTGAACAAAGTCACCCCGTTACAACCCACCACATAGCCTTCCCCTTCCCCACCCCTTGGATGGCATTGTACAATATCTTTCAATATAATAAAAACAATTGATGAACAACCTAATTTGTCCATGCAAGGATAGTGTGACAAAGCACATTACCAACATTGTACCAATTATAATAATGCCCTTTTTATAAATAAGATTAATAAAATTAGAGAAAAAAAAGTGTTTTATTTTTAAATCTAAATAATATTAAGCGATTATGGTTGGATGAGCATTTAATAAAACTCTAGTATAGATATTTAAATATATTTATTTGAAAAATATCAAGAGATATTAATTTCATAAAAGTTTTTGATTTACATTTTTCACATACTATAATTATTAATAACTTCTTCTTCAACAACAACAACAATAAGAACAATAATTCAAATATCTTACTCAATGATAATGATATTGTAAATGTCTTACTTATTAATCATAAATCATGCCAATATAACTCCACTATGATTTTTGCATGCTCTCAATATGAATCAAACTTACTCTTACTCTTAGATTATTATTATAAGAATTTTTTTCCTATGACTGTAATATATTGTTATTGTCATCATTCGATTGAATTGATAACTCACCACGAAAACTTAGCAAATTAAAATTCAACAAAAAAAAATTAATAATATTTAACATAAAAATGTAAATATCTATTAATACATTAATATAAAAAATAAGAAAAATCAATTGAGTACCAAAAATAAAACTCAATTATATAAATACACTCCTACCAACATAGTAAAATAAAAAACAATTGACGAACAGCCTAATATATATATCTGAATGAATAGTACGACGAAATACTTTACTATCATTGTACCAATTAGACCAATACGCTTTCAACAAATAAAAATTAATAAAATCATAGTTCTAATTTTAGTTATAATTGAATGAGCATTTTCGAAACCCATGCTTCCGATATTCAATATTCTTTAACAGTGGTAGTCCAATATTCCTTTGCCCACACAAATTGATTTTCGCATATTTTTTAATCTCGCACACAGGTGAACTTACCGAGCAGCCTGAACACGTTGAACTGAGAATGAAATAAACTGTTTTTTTTAATTCTAAAAAGCAGTTGATGGCAATCAGTGAAAATCGATTGTTTGCCTCTTGTGAAATGCCAGGCGAAGTCAAGTTTTACAGGATTGATTGTTGAAATCTGTCGTATTTGCACATAAATTCCAGCATTTTGTTATCATGGCCAACCAGGTGAAAAGCAAACTATTCCTCCTACCTAAAATTCTCAATACTTTTATTTACAATTGTGATTTATGTATTTAATAATTTGTTTTTAAAAAGAGAATTAGATATCTAAAAATGAAGACGTTATGATTTGAATTATAAATATTGTCAATATTTTAAATCACTTTTTAATTGTATCATTAAAATAAGATCGATGTCTTAAAAAAAACTTAAATTTAAATCTCATACATTGCGATATATATATATATATATATATATATATATATATATATATATATATATATATATGATTTTTTTTTTAATATGAAATATTTAATTGATTATTATTTATATTTATATGATTAATTGATGTTTTTAATAATAATCAACTTTCTATCATTAAAATGAGCAAGAAATTAAATTATGAAATATGATTTTAAAAATCAAATCTAAAATTATTAACATAATTTTTGTAAAAACTTATTCTCTTTTTTACCAATATGAATTGTGAAAATATTAAATATATTATAATTTATTTTTGTTGAAGTCTTTACAGAATCTTAATGTAAAATCACTTTTTGTCAAGAAACTCTCTTATACTGATGTAAGTTTTCCAACTCCAAAAGATCAAGGAAATATTTACATCAAAAAAGTGAGTTATGCACTTATTTCTTTATTTTTTATAATAATATAATTATCTTTTAAATTAATAAAATATAATAATATATTTTTAAATTAAAATATTGATCAGAAAGATGTACAATATTTTCCACTGTTTGGAGAGAATAATTCAGAACAAGTCATAGAAATGAAAGATAAGCATACCTCTCAATTATGCAGGTTTAAATACAAGTTAGTTTTCTATTTAAAATATCATTAATATATATATATATATATATATATATATATATATATATATAATTAATTAATTAATTTTTTTAAAATAGGTATTGTTCCTCATACAATGGATTCATATACCGTCTAGCTGAGATAAGTAAGTAAATGCACATCTTAAATATATTAGCGTACATACTTGAGAATTAGATGAAGCCATAAAATGGCTTGTAATATCTTGAAGCCATGAAATTGAGTTACAAAAATATTCTTTTTTATTTTGCAGGGAATTTTGTTGAGACTCATGAACTTAAAGAGGGAGATTTTATAGAGTTTTATAAATATATCAATGAAGATAAATACGTAAGTAGTATTGTGTAATTTATTAAGATTTGATTGGATTTAATAGTTTAATAATATTTTTAATATCTTTCAGTTAATTGAGAGTAAAAAAAAAGAACCAATTCAAATGGAAGGAGAGTCTTCAAAAAAAGGAGAGAATTCAAGTATTTGAGTTAAGTAGTTGAAATATATAATGAATAAGTTATTTTATTTATTTTTTAAATATAAATAATAGAAATTAGAGAAATAAATTTTTTTTCAAATCTTTATTTTTATATAATAATAGTTTTTAATTTTTATATAATTTGAAATATTCAATTAAAATTATCTTAATTTTTAATATTTTTATAATTAATCATTCCACCTTTGTTGGTATTGTAGGATTAATATCTAATATTTAAATATTTTATAAAAAATCATTTAAAATTAATTTTTTATTATGTTTTAATATTTTTTCATTTATCTATCAAAATTGATCCTGACGAATATTTTTAATTTTAAAAAAATTATAAATTTATACAAAATCCTCATAATTTAAAAATTCTAAAATTATATATAAATCATATTTTTATTAAAAATTATTAAAAATATGTATATATTAAATTGATTCATTCATATTTTTTATTTAAAAAATAATTCATATTAATCTTTTCTCTCTTCACTAATAAAAAAATTGAAATATTTTATTTTATTTTTAAATTAAATGAATCTCTTTATAGTTATTTATATACCATTAAAGTAAAGAATTCTCATAAAAGTTATATCCATTCTTCCACTCATTAGAGTAGACTGATTGAGCTGCTTGAGAATGGTTATCATAACTCAATAATAAAACAGATTGATGGTTATATCCAATCTTCCACTCAGTAAAGTTTATTAACAGTGTATAACCAGAAATTTAATTTATAGTTGAATCTTTGGTTGTCATTCCTACAGGAGAAAGGCAGATTTCTCAATTCGATAGCAGCAAAAAGCCCTCGGATCCAGTAAACTACAATTTTATAAAACAATTTATTTATTTTTAATAAACATATCTTACAAATAGTGAACGAATTTTGTTGGTTTCTTAGCAGAGCCTCAACCAGGAACTTTGTTTCGAGAAAATACTTACATCTTATGATATGACATTAGATACTGAAGGAAATATTGTTGAAGGACATATTGACTTAGGAAAGGTTAGTTGTTTTTTATATTAAAATATCTTAATTGTGAGATTAATAAACTTATTAAAATGAGTGTCAATAGTCATTTTTTTAATGTCCTTATTATAAATAGTTAAGGAAGGTTAAATGATACTATCAAATTTTGGAAGGACATATTGATTTAGGGAAGGTTAGTTGTTTTTTATAAATGTTAATTATGCGATGGGTAAATTTATATTTATCCGAATACACGTAAGAATTTTTAATCCTTTTATTTTTATTTTACCAATAATATCATCAAAATTCTATTTTAAAATTTTATATTATAAATAATGAAAGAAAGTTCAATAATATTATCAAATTTTTATGTAGAAAACTGTGTTAAAATTTCATCAAAATAAAACAAGCAAGAAAATTTTACAGGGAACTGGACCAGAGCATTTTCCACGTTTTGCAGAGGAGGAAGAATCCCAGACCATAACAATTAACATGGAGGATATGGATAACTCGCGCACGTGGACATTTATGTACATGTATATTTCTTAATTTCTTTTTGGGATTATTATTGATCTGAGTAAAATCGATATAATGTTAAGGTGTTATATTTGCTTAATAATTTCAGGTGTTTGAGGTTGTGGATTACTCCAATTTACCGTTTAATTAACACAGGTATGTACAAAATCTTTTAGATGTTTATTGTCCTTTAGATATTTACTTTAGTGTTGATCAATAATATTTAGTTGAGAGATATTTCAGGTGAACTTAAATTGAAATATAATTTTAATAAAGTAGAGTATTTTTTTTATAAGTTTAATTAAATATAGGGTTTTTTAATATGAATCGATTTTTTTCTTTGTAAAAGTATAGATTAAGAATTTTTATAATAAATATAGTGTTATTATAACCTTTAAATAAATGTTTAATAGATTTAGGAGATTGATTTTGAATCAAACGATATATTTTTAAAGTATTAATGCATAATTTTGTGTCTCTAAATCATATAATAAATTATTTTTCAGAAGAATTTCTTAACACCCATGACCTCAAAATTGGGGATTCTCTAAAGTTTTACAGAGATGTCAGCAAAGGCATATATGTGAGTAATCTTGGTTATATTAGGTTTGGTTAGTATTTTTCAATTGTTTAATCTAATAGTTCAACAAAGTTTTGTATTACAGTTAATTGACGCTGTGAAAAAAGGCAAACATAATAATGGATTGTGATATTTGAAGAGTGCATTGAAAGGGACGAAACTTTTCTCTTTTTTCCTTTTTTTTTTTAAGAAGTCGAGAGACTGGAAATGCGGGTTTTAAAGTATAAAGATCAGTTTGTAGGGTATTTATTCAATGTTTATATATTTTATTTTTAAATAACGATTTATAGTAAGCAATATTATATGTCATTTTAATTAGTAATTTAAGTTTTTTCTTTTAAATATTAAAGATTAAAAGTATTTGTTTAACGTCTTATTCATATATGTCAAGTTAAGTTGGAAATGTTATGTCAAATTCATAATGAAAAGTAAAACCATCTTTTTAACTCTTTTTTTCTTTTAATTATTTTATAACTCATTTGTAATTACATGTTTGTCTTATATATCATATCGAACCTCCACTTTTCTAATATTAGTTTATTGGTGGTAATTGTATAACTCATTTTTAGTTACTTTTTTATCTTCTATATTATATGTTCAATGATAATATAATTATTTATAGACACACCTAAAAATAAATGTTATATAGAACCTATTATAAATTATAATGGACTTGTGTATAATTTTTTTTAAATCATATAATATATTGGATTGAAATACCATAATTAAATTAATTTTGAAAAAATATATATATATAATTAAATAATCTATTTATATGGTAGTATATTTTATATGATATCGGTTTAGTTAGATTTCAAATAATTATATACTGGTATGTTTTATATAATATTTGTTTAAAATATTTTATATTGATCTTAAGTTTTAAGTCTCTGTGTAATTTTTTTATATTTTTAATATAATAATATACTGGTATGTTTTATATAATATTTGTTTAAAATCTTTTATATTGATCTTAAGTTTTAAGTCTTTGTGTAATTTTTTTTATATTTTTAATATAATAAGTAAAAATAAAATATTGTTTGTGTATGCCTTCAATGACACAAAACTCCTTGATTTCATTTGAGGTGAACTTACCCCCATTATTCATTTTGAGAGATTTCACTAGTCATCATACATGTTTCTCAACCATAGCTTTCCAAGATATGAAGTTAGAAAAGCAATCAGATTTATTCACTAGAAAGTATACCCACTTTTTTCTTAAATAAATCATCAACCAACAATAGAAAATATTGAGCTCCAACCGAGGTAGGTGTCTGCATTGGAACATGTAAATCCACATGAACAAGTTTCAACACTTTCTTAGACCTCTAAGCTTTACCAACATCAAATGAATGTCTAGCTTATTTTCCCAATTGACATCTAGTACATACATGATGACTATCCTGAATAGAAGGAACCCCTTAACAATATTAGTCTTGCTTAATGTACTCAAATACTATAAATGCAAATGCCCATACCTTTCATGCCAAAGTGAACGTGTGCTATCAACCATTGCAAGTGCACTTTTCTTTGCCCTCTGTAAGCGTATACAATCATTTTTCACTAATCCCAACAACAATAATCTTGTTATCTTTAGTAGTGACTAAACATTGTTGTCCTTGAAACTTTACAACAAAATTAAAGTTTCTAGTGATATCACTAATGGAAAGCAATTTTTTTTCATGTCTAGAACATAACTAACATTCTTAAATGTATACCAGGGAGTACCATTAAATCTTATTTGAAGATTACCATATCCTTTCACAAAGTAAGTTCTACCATCTCCCAAAGATACAGATTCACCACTACTATTATTTTTAACAAAACACATATACCAGTCCTTATGGCATAAAGTACCAAGCTCAATCTACTGTAGATTTACCAATGGTGGCCATGAATGCAAAATTAGGAGATGATTCCTTGCCTTCACCTTCAACTACATTCGCATGACGAGCTTTCTTTCTAGGTTTAGCCACCTACTGTCTTTTCCTGTAATCTTTCTTAAGGTGACAAGGTTGCTTAAAGTAAAAAAAATTCCACTTAGATCTCTTATTAGAATCACTTACTTGTGAAGTATCTGTAGGAGAACTAGTAGTTTTACCAAACTACTTGCCCTTTCCCTTGATGAAGAATGCACTCTCTATATAAGTAGATGTAGACAACATTGTCTACTCCTATCACCTCTCCTTCTGCAATAGCAATGTGGATAACTTTTCAAAGTCCAAAGTCTGTGTCTTAGCAATCATGCGCAAGGACTCCATAAATGACTCATATGAAGGTGGACTATTTTTCCTAACTAGAGCAATCAAATCTTGTTCACCAACGGGTTTCTACACAACCTTGACCTGATCACTGATATCCTTGATCTACAATAAAAACTCAAAAATGGAGCTACCTTCCTTCATCTTAGTAAAAAATAAAAAATTATTCAAATATAATACCCTACCAAATTTAGAAGCCTATTATTTAGAAGAAATATTAGTCCACAAAACTAATGCAATGGTCACATTTCTAAACTCTAAGATTAGATTATCTGCTACTGATAGTTTTAACAACATAAGAGCCTCTTGATGACATTTATCATAGTCATCATAACTAGTGGCAAGCTTTTGCTCTTAATCGAGCACTATTTTATCAAGATTTCTATATTCACATATTGTCAAAACCTTATGACTCCATAAACTAAAAAAGAAATTGTCATTTTTTATGAATCTAGCAACAAGAGGTGTTGCAAAATAGCCATTTTGACCTAATTTTTCCAAAAAATGAATATACGAAAAAACCCTATAATGACTTTACATAAAATTCTTCCTACCCATGGACTCAAATCATAAACTAGTCAATACCTCCAATTTTTAGCAAAAAACACCACACTGTTTGGGAAATTTTAAAATTTTCATCTTTAAAAACACAAAAAATGGAAAAAAACTTTATCTAGAGATGTAAAATTCCAATTTGAAAAATTCCTTTTCCACCAATATCCAAACTAAAAACCCAAAAAATGGTGAAATTTTCACCTTCCAGAACTTTTTAAAGATAATTAGTCACTAGCAGGTCCCTACTAACCCTTATAAGCTAAAGTTTTGAATTATTTCAATTAAAAAATTAAACTTAATTGAAATAATAAAAATTTAGATTAAAATTTTCATAAAAATAATCATCCAATGAGAAAATTAGCCTACCTACAAAACTTTAGATGCAGATTTTGAGAGAAATACTCAGCCAAATTGAATTCTAATAGTTCCTATCATCTCCTCTCAGAAAATAGAAATTTTTAGACCCCTCACTCACCAAAAATACTGCCCAAATGAAAATATGTCCACTTTTCAAACTAAATGGAAATGGATACTTGAATAACATAAGAAAAATAAAAATAGACCTATGAACCTCTTATGCTACCTCTTACCACTTTTCCTTTGTTGAGATAGGTTTCCTAATGCTTCTCTCCTAATTGCTGAATTTCATATTAGTCACAGGAAAAAAATCTCTTCACAGCTCTCCACTAGGTGTTTCACACTCTTTCTATACAATACCACTCCTCTCTTGCTCCATAGGCTCCCTCCCAAGATTCTTACATCATAAGCTCTGAGACCATATTAGATTCAGTAAAGAGATTGAGAAATGTAATTAACCAACGTACTAAAAAATACATGAGAGGCCTATTAAATAGGCAAAATATCCACTCAAAAAAATAATGGTGGGAGAAACCACAAGAATCAAGTAGCATAAAATAGCTAAGCTCATAAAAAAACCAATTTATTAACCCAAGTGGTTAAAACAACTAACCAAGGAGCATAGATAATGTACCTTAGTTAATAACCCAAGGTATTTACAATAATATTCTAACAATTAATATCTTGATACAAACCATTAGAGTTAGTTCTTATAGCACATGGCATGTCTCATGTGCACCTATGTCATGGTTAGTAATGGTTTCTATGAGTAAATTACCTTATTCAATAATTATCTGGCATTCAACTATAATTGTAGTTGATATTATAGTCAACATGTGGTGGTAGCTTTCATATTTATTTTTAGCTTTAGAAGCATACTTTACTATATATTTGAAAATAATGTAATGGGAGACAACTGGCCAAAAATCAAGATTTGCATACCATATTAAAACCATGCTTGAAATGTGGATGTTAAATCTTTCATCATTATATGTTAATGTTTAACCCTAAATTGGTTTTTTGGTCTAAAGACTTGAATTTATCCTTAGATTGCCTCTTTAAGGGTATATAAAAATAACAATACACAAGGGTGATAATCATATCTACAATATGCCAATTGTGTGCTAAGATCAGATATAATATATGCTAAATTTATAAAACTAAAAATAGGCTCAATATAAAAATTATAACTATGTATGGAAATTATAAAGAAGCAATCAACATAGTTGGTTCTAATGCTAACATAATGTTGGAACTAGAATAAACAAAAAGTAGACTAGAAGATGGTTTTATAATAGTCACCTAATTCTAGATTATCACTAGAGTTATGGACATTTGCATCAGCTTGGGATAGTTGTGTCAACACTACTATCTAAGTTTGGTGCAGTTGTCCTATATAAAATACCTATTATAAAAAGATGTAACCACCTAGGTGATTTTGGATTTGTCTTCACCTTTTCTCTATTACATTCAAATTTGGATCATGGACTATTTCTCCTCATAAAATTTCAAAACCCTAGTTATTCATCTTCATGGTGACCTTGGGGTAAAATGGGTTAATGACAACATGGTGTCTGTTGGCAATGATATCATTGATGTCAAAGGTTTAGCATTGGTTATAAAGGCCTCATAGCATTTATTGTCTAAATTTGTTTATAATATTTATTTTTTAGCTAAAATGTGTTGATATTTATTTAATATTAATGAATATATTTTTGGTTGATTAAAAGTCAAAAGAGGGCCCATGGAGAAGTCAAAGAGTCATGGGGTAAAGATAAAAGAGGAATGGGATGCATTTTCCCATGAAGAGTCATCTTGAAGAGTTTCAAGAGTCACCATGTGAAGATAAAAGAGAAAGGGCACAATTTCTCATGAAGGGACACTTGTAGGAATATGAAAAGTTACCAAGATAAAGGCAAAAGGGGAAAGGATGCATTTGCTTATGAATGCTCACCATGTAACTTTTTTAATGAAAGAATTCAAAGGGTCATGCAAGTTTGGCACCATTTTCCATGAGGAATGAAGGGTCACAAAGGGTGAATGCCAAAGGTCATTTGGTAAGCTATAGATAAAGTCTTGAGAAGACATTTGTAATATTTGGAAGAGAGCATTGTTTGTAATTGTCATCTCTAGCTTAGAAGAGCAAAGGAGAGAAAATAAAGAGATATTGTAATGTGTTATCATTTGTTTAGAAATCAACATTGAGATATAGTTGTGTGGTATACACAATAGGGGTTGGTGCTCCTATGGGTTGGTGCTCATGAATAGTTGTTGTGTTTATGTTCAACAAAGCGGTTGGTGATCCTAAAAATTGGTGGTTGTGAATATTGTAGTTTGATTTGGTGCTCATTCATATACTTGAGATTATTTTCCATGGTTTTTCCCACATTGAGTTTCCATGTTAAAATCTAGTATCTCTCTCTATCTTGTGTGGTGTTTATTATTTTAGTTTTATTGCATATCTTGAATGAATGGTTAACTAAAATTTGATTAATTAAAATTTTATAAGATATATGATATACTGATTCACCCCCCTTCTCAGTATATTCTGTGCTTAATAATTGGTATCAGAGTAGGTTCATTTGGAAAGAGTTTAATAGCTTGAAGGTAGATTGGGGAAAGCATGATGGAAAGATCACATGGATGTTTTTCTACAACTAAAACACCTTTATTTGATGGGACAAATTAGGCCTTTTAGAGCATAAATATCAGGACTTACTTGATGGCCCATGGATTCAACATTTGGGAAGCAGTGGTGGAGGAATACGAAGAGCCACAGATACTTGTAACTACTTTGGTAGAAAAGAAGGCAAATGAAAATAATGCTAAAATTTTAAATGTTATTTTATGTGGTTTATGTGAATCAAAATTTGTCAAAGTTATGCAATGCAAATATACTCAAGAGACTTGGGTAAACATTGAGAATATTTACAAAGGTGATGGAAAGGCTCAACGGGCTAAGCTTCAAACTTTTAGAAGAGAGTTTGAGAGTTTGAAGATGAAAGAGGAAGAAAATATAGCAAGTTATATTTTGTAGGTTGATCAAATAGTTAATCATATTCAAGGCCATGGAGAAAAGTTAGAAGAATTAGTGGTGGTATAAATTTTTGAGATCTCTACTGATTAGATATGATGCAAAGGTTTTATCAATATAGAAGATGAAGGATCTAGCCAAGCTAAAGATGGATGAACTACATGGTATTCTTATGGAATATGAGATGCAAACTGAACAAGAGAAATCCTCAAAGAGGAAAGCTTCTTTCAATACATCAAAGAAAGACAAGGATAAGATTCAAGAATCAAGTGACAGTGCTAGTGATAGTGAAGATGACAAGGAAGCTCTGTTCATCTGCAAGCTAAAAAAGGGCACAAGTAAATATCAAGGAAAATTACCTTTTAAATGTTTTAATTTTGGAAATATTGGATATTTTGTAGCTAAGTGCCTAGATAAGAGTAATGGTGACAATGAAGAAGGAAGGTTTACATACAAGAAAAACTTCAAAGGAAAATACAAGAAGAGATTCAAGAAGAAGATTTTATATTCTAAAGATCTTAGCTCAGCCAAAGACAGTGGAGTTAGTGACTCATATGAAAAAGATAATATATTGATGACCATACATAAAGATGCCTATACAATAAAAATTACATGTAATCAAGAAGAAGAATATAATGAAATAAAGGATGAAGTTGAGGTGAATCTAGAGGGAGAAAGCGTTTGTGCCTTAGAAGAATTAGAAGCTGTTGAGAAGAAGAATCGAATATTGAAGCATCATATTAAGAAAAATGAAAAGGAGTCAAAAGAAACAATTGATGATCTACAAGCACACTTTGAAGAAGCCAAAAAGAATGAAAAATATCTAACACCATAGTTGCAAAAATTAAGTGAAGAATGTGAAAGGTATGTTATTGATATTGCTTCTTTAAAAGAAGATATTGAGAAAGCAGTGAATGATAAAGCAATTAGTGATTCAAAATTTGAGTATAGCACTAACATGTTGAATAAGATATTGGAAATTCAAAAGACAATATCAGATAAGATAGGTATCATATTTGAAAAAAAAGAGATACGTTTAAGATCTTATAAAAGAGAAAATAAAAGGGGAAAAAGTGAATAATATAGAGGACATCTCAAACAAAGAAGGCTAGAAAGAACAGAGCTACAAAAGACAATCAAGATAAAGTTATACAAATAGGTTCTATTTTTATTGTAATGGATATGGTCATAATAAAATAAAATGTCATAAAAGAGCTAATAATTTCAAAAATAAGGAGAAGGAAACTCATGCAGAGTTAAGCAAAAGCTATAACTCTTTTGCTCCTCTGTCAGGGTTTGATGAAGAGGTCATCATATGTTACAAGTGCAATAATTTTAGACACATAGCCCAAAATTGTAGAAGCATTTGAGTCAGTCAAGAAGGACAAAAGCTTTAAGGCTCCATTCATCTAGAATAAAGGTCAGGGAAGTTTATGGTAGAAGAAACAACCTGAAGATTCTATATTAGTATAGACAACTTTGCATGCAATAAATGAAGAACAGTCATGGTTCATTTATAGCAGATGTTTGAGGCACATAATATTAGACAAGAGTAAGTTCATAAATCCAAATAATATCAATGGTGGCATAGTGAAATTTAGTGACAAAACCACTACCAAGATAGTCAAAAAAGGTACTTTAAGTTTGGATAATGGTAGAACTAAGACCAAGAATGTTCTATATGTAAAATGTCTTAAGCATAATCTATTGAGTGTAAGTTAAATATGTGTTCAAGGATACACATTAATTTTATATGTATAAGGTTGTGAGATTAGAAGAAAAGATTCAGATGAGTTGATTGTAGATGCTCAAAGGATAGGCAATAATTTATATGTGTTATCAAATATATTCACAAAGGCATGATCAAAGGACACATTCAAGGATATACAAAAGGAGTTGGGAGTAATTTATTTTACTTCCTTCCATAGAGTATCAACATCAATTAAGGGGGAGCTAAGTGTTAGCTCTAGGATAGACCCTTCACCATTGATATCAAAGGGGGAGAAGTAAAGAAATAGGTACAAGAATAGGTATAGAAATAGGTACAAGGAACATGTACAAGAATAGGTATAAGATGATACAATAAGGGGGAGTTACTATATGTTTCTTAGTTTGGCTATATATATAGGTTAGCATGTGTAGTACAGGTTTCAAGATGTGGCAGTTTCAGTTTGAGGTTGCCATCAATGACAAAGTGGGAGATTATTGGAAATGTTGTCATTGATGTCAAAGGTTTGGCATTGGTGATAAAGGCCCCATGGAATTTATTGTCTAAATTTGTTTTTAATGTTCATATTTTGTCTAAAATGTGTTGATATTTATTTAATATTAATTAATATATTTTTAGTTGCATAAAATTCAAAAGAGGGCCCATAGAGAAGTCAAAGAGTCACAGGGTAAAGACAAAAGAAGAATGGGATGCATTTTCCCATGAAGAGTCACTTGAAGAATTCCAAGAGTCACCATGTAAATATAAAAGAGGAAGGGCACAATTTCTCATGAAGGGACACTTTGAGGGATACAAAAAGTCACCTAGATAAAGACAAAAAGGGAAAGGATGCATTTGCTTATGAAGGGTCACCATTTGACTTTTCAAATGAAAGAATTTGAGGGGTCATGCAAGTTTGGTGCCATTTTCCATGAGGATTGATGATTCATAAAGGGTGAATGTTAAATATCATTTGGTAAGCTATAAATAAAGCCGTGGGAAGCCATTTGAAATATGTAGAAGAGATCATGGTTTGTAATTATCATATCTAGCTTAGAAGAGTAAAGGAGAGAAAAGAAATAGATATTGTAATGTGTTATCATTTGTTAAGAAAGCAATATTGAGAGATAGTTATGTGGTATACACAATAAGGGTTGGTGCTACTATGGGTTGGTACTCATGAATAGTTTTTGTGTTGGTGCTCAACAAAGGGGTTGGTTCTCCTACAAGTTGGTGCGCATTCATATACTTGAGATTGTTCTCCATGAAGTTTTTCACATTGGGTTTCCATATTAAAATCTAGTGTCTCTATCTATCTTATGTGGAGTTTATTGTTTCAATTTTATTGCATATATTGAATGAATGGTCAGGTGGAATTTGATTAAGTAAAAGCTTATAATATATGTGATATACTAATTCACCCACCCCCATCTCTTAATATATCATGTGCTTAATAGTGTCAAGTTGAATTGGCTACATAGATAATATTCTAAAGAGGGCCTCATAATGATGGTGTTGGTTTCCAATTATACACCTCTTTTGTTTGTCCTTGTACACTTAAGAAAAATGTCAAACATGGATGATAAACCCAGTGATGTGTCATTATAGATGGAGGAGGGTTTAGCACATGGATTGACCAAATGCAAAAAATGATTAGGAGGCACCTACATAGGGTATGGTTAGATCCCTTCTAATTTTGGCTGTACCTAAACCAAGGTGAGAGGACCTAAGGGGTAGCTTTCTCACATGGAGTGATACTATAATTCAATCTCTATGGAAATTTTAGGCACAAAGAAACATAAATATGACTAGGGCATAACCAAACTTAGTCACTCCACCTAGGAAGGGTTGTCACATAGAATGAAAAAATACTCTAAGTCACATACAAACTACTAAAGATAGATATGGATATGAATTAAACCTTCATTCTAAGGAATGTTCAATAACAAGGGTCAAATAGAAGACTACAATGTTGGACTTCAAAGCACAAAATACCTACACGTGTTTAAGTAGGCAAGATTTTTGCATTTGTAGGCAAATAACACTTCAAATATTTAGCAAGGGTGTATTATTTGTAGGGTAGAATATGGTATGATAGTTAGATAGTTATAAAAAATTATGGTGTGTTGGTGATTTTCAAACATCTGGGATTATTTCAACATTCATGACATTATTCCTTTGCAAAAATGCAGAAAAATCATATACAAGCTAATGGAAATACCAAAAGTGGTTTGTATTTATTGGTGCCAATGAAATGTAAATACCCAAATGATTCTTGAAAATCCTAGAACATACACTGCACTTAGAATTTCAAATACTTCTTCCTATTGAATTCATAAACCAAGGGTGCCCTAAATATTAATACAACAACATATTTACAAACACAATGTAGAAAGGGGTTTATAACCTAGATCTAAGCCCAAGATGACAACTAATAATGAGCATAAAAATAGATATCCAATCAACATAATTTACAAAACATATTATTGCTTTTCATCAATAGGAAAGAGTAAGAACCACAAGTATTTTCATTAACTTTGCAAATAAACCTTACATACATCATTATTTTTAAATGTTGCCATGGGGACAAGCATGGTGACTTTGCTCCTTGTTGGATAGGGGAGACATATTATAAATTCTCTCAAAGCTGATAATGTTTGTACAACTGTAACCACTTTAGCAAAGGAGACAATGTCTACACACAATAATGGATCCCATTTTTTTTTGAAAGAACATAGACTTAGAAAGAAAAACATCAACCAAAAATAAAGTCAGAATATAGGACAAACCCTCTATTTATACAGTTTCACCACTTTATAAAATCTAAGAATGTGGGTAACAATTTACAATATTACAAAATTATAGTCATCATTCAAAGTTCTACCAAAATGCTCTCAGTTGGAATATGCCCTTTGTCATGCCTATAATATTCACTATTTTATATTAAAAATCATTTTTGTAATAACATCTACAATTAATGATGAATATTTTCAACAAAGCCTTTGATTTATTGGCTAGAAATTCATTTTACATGAAATAGAAAGAGAATATTCACCTTGGAGTCCAAATAAACCCTTTGTCTTCTTATGCAACTACCTGGACATGCCTTTGACCACTCACTTAAAAATATGGAATCTTCTTGACAAATGTCCTTCATATACATGCCAAAGAACAACCCTACTTCGTAATGATGATATTTTAACACATCAAACCCATGGTGGCTTAAGAAATCTTCTTTGGAGGGGCCCACCTTAACTTTGTAACCTGTAATATTTTTCCCATGGAGGTGTTTGAACAAGGAAAATAATGGAAAATGTATAACTTAGGTTACTTTTACATTTTTGTTTTTTGGCTCCAACTTGCTTTTTCCACATTTGATTTTTAGGGTTGCCTCCACATTTTTTAATGCATTAATTTTCACTTTTTAGACTTTTAGGGAAATTGTGGTCCATTTTGCAAATTTGTAATTTTCTTTTTTTTAGGGAAATCTAGGTCTCATTTGAAATTATTTTTGTATTTAAGAAATCTGGAACTCATCAGCAATTTTCCAATTTGCAAAGTGAAAAATTGAAATTTGTAGTCGCATTTCCCCTGAAAAGTTCCCTTATGGAAATGAGAACTCCAAATTTAATTTACAATTTGAAAATTTTCAAATTATAATTCATAGTTGGAGTACCCCTAAAAATTTCCCTTATAGAAATGGGAACTCCAACTATAATTTACAATTTGCAAATTTGAAAATTGCAATTCATAGTTGTAACTCCCCTAAAAAGTTCCCTTAGGGAAATGGGAACTCCAACTATAATTTTCAATTTGTAAAAGTGAAAAATTGCAATTGGCCTTGTAAGTTCCCATTTGTACTAGGACCTCATGTTGATCGGCATTAATTGGCAGGTTTAGGAGATCCAAGTACAATTTGTAATTTGCACATTTGGAAAATTGCAAAATTGCATTCCTCCTCAAAATATCCCTAAATCTCCACATGAGTTGACTTTATCCATTTGATTTGACCAACATATTTGGGAGAGTTGACTGCAATTTGCAAGTTGTATTTTTGAGATTTACATTTTGCAAGTTACTTCTCCCACACAAATCTCCCATGGAATTTGGGAGACTCATCTATAATTTTTTGAAATTTGTCATTTTTGACTCTCCACCTAACTTCATCCTAACCTAGTTTAGTAAAATACCCTATAAAAGACTTTACTAGAGTCCAATCTCTTTCCTTGTGGCCATTACTTGCTTGAACACAACAATCATTCTCCATTTGTGCACCATGTATATAGATCTTGAAGCATTCATTATATGAAAATATTCATTGCCCTAATTCTTTTAGTACCTTTCACACATTCCCCTATGGCAACTGGTTTTTACTTCATAAGATTTTCAATTTCTCTAGCATCTTTGAAATTAGTATTTAAAAAAAATGTTCATAGAACCACCGATATTTTGATTTTGTTATTCCAAGAAATCTTTAGCATACTACATTATCTCTAAATTCAAGGCACTTCCTTGCTTTTTTGATAAAATTTTAGATGGAAAAGAATCTTCATCATAAGATGCCCATATCATTGAATTCTAAAGGATCATATATGTTCCATCTACTTGTCATGAGAGGTCCCATATTTTTGCTTACATGAAGAGACACAAAGATAACAAAGTTACTTAATTGATAAATTATCTTCGAAAGGATATATTCACTACATTGAGCTTTGATAAGATTATTTTATATGGGACCTAAAACCCTATCTCTAGATATAATCCAAGATGTAAGAATAACTCTAAACATAATCCTTTATCTTTCAATGATACTTAAAATTAGCAAGAACCCGTTGACTGAGTATATCCACCATGCATCCACCTAAATCCTCTGAAGAAACTTATTTTTTATTTTCAGCGTTGACAAGTGTAGGTCCAGCTAAAAAGGTAGTGTCATTGCCTTTAACAAGCACACTTTCATCTACCATTGCAGGAATATAAGATCCTCTAGTAGTGCAAGAACTTAGTACCAAAGCAATCTATGGAATTCATATATCTAACATTTGTGCCTGATCGTAAAATATTCTTCCAAAATTATCTTTATCAGGTAAATTATTTTCCTATTTCATTTGATGAAAAAGTAGTAGAGCCTCATTAGGATAACCATTCTAATCATGTTGCTCTAGGCAATGACGTCTTCTACACCAACATTAGTCTATACCCTTAGAGACACTACATTCCATTATGATTTTTTTTTTTTATGTTTTGCTCTTGTATGCAAGTGATAAGCTATTCAATCCTGCCTATTTATAATATTTCCCATCTTTCTCAAGTCTATCAAAGATGACACTATCTGCTCCTTTGCATAAAAGAAAGATATGCCCATCTTCATTTTGCACAATAACATACATACACTTCCTTGTGATGTTGAACTATGACAGATTAAGAAATTTGTAATCCCTCATAATATTTATTTTAAAATATGGAACCCACTCATTGATTAATAACCTTATTTGTGTTCACTTGAAAAACTCAAACCCAAACTCCCTTGTTGCCAAAATAAAATCCACCTCATTAGGTGATTTTTCTTTGTAACTTATCATACCTATCTAACATTTATTCTTGACTCAAGTATAAGAGTTTGTCCAATGTGATGAACTACAATAGATGATTGAGATATTAGTGCTAAAGATTCAAATCTTTCAAAACACTTCTAAGCATGCTTCTAAATCCTTGTCATCTCGGTGAGGATCTTCTCCTCTCACATTATTTTTTCACATTGATTTTCTAGCCATGAAAGCATTAACATTGAAAACAAAAATGCAAGTAGCGTTTGTTTCCATACCCCTAGGTCATTGTTGAACTGTTAGGAAAAATATGGTTAAAGTTTAAATTTTATTGAACTCTCCTATCCAGTCCATGAGATTTGGGATCTTAGTAGCAAATTGTAATTTAAAAAACTATGAAATTACATTGTAGTTCTGGTGTTCCACCATCCTCTCATTCCCTTATTTTTCTTGGGATCTATAAGTGTAGAAATAAATTTAAATTTAGAAGCAAGTCAAACTTGCAATCAATGGTTAACATTATGTCATGCTTTTTATTATACACATTGTCTCCTTTACCACCATGGGTTTCAAGGATGTGATTTCAATTTACACATGAAATTTTTGATACTTGTGTTTAGCACATTGCTTTCTCAGATCAAGACCCCCATGAAGTTTCTATGTCTCATTTGCAATTGCATTTTAACCCCAAAACCTTTGGTGGAATTTTATGGTGCAAATTTAAATTGGTCAAACTTATAGTAAGCATTCAAATATCTACCAACTACCATGCCTCTCTTTGTTCCACACACTATTTTTTTTACAGGATGTGTTTTGTTAAAAAATTGCTTTGTCTTTTACCTCTCACATGGCAGGTTTTCAATGGTGTGAGGCTGAGTTTCAAAAATGCATTTCCATGTGAGCAAAAATTGACCATTATTTCCTCAAAAAATGACATAAATTTTTGGTGCAAATTTTAGCACCAACATTTTCTCTCATTTGTGGATGTACACCCTCTATAGGTGTGCAAAGGACCTATGAAAACAAGACTATCTGTCAATCCTTTTGGCCACAGAGTCAATACTTTATCATTTTTTATCAAACACCCATGGAAGCTCAATAAAATAAGGAAAACCAAAAAAAATATATGAGGAGGATATTAAAATGAACACATAACAAAAATGATGAAAGGAACTATAAAAATAGGGCCTCAAGTATAGGGGAAACAAAGCAATGAAGAAACAAAACTATACACTAGACAACACTGTACACAAGTTATGGACACAGCCTAGGAAGTGTTTTAGATGTCTACCATTAACTGGAAACTCCATTATTTCACCATCCACATCTATCAAAAATAAATTATGTTCCCTAATCCATTAGTCAATGAAATAGGGACCCATCCATAAGGCATCAAATTTTTCATACTTCATTTTCTCCTCATGCCTGTTGTCCCAAAGTAGATCTAGATTACCTACTTGGAAGGTTCTTGGAGTGAGCTTCCTATTAAATATTCTTTTGATTCTTTCCTTTAAATTTATGTCTTTCATTATCTTATCTTTGAATCTCATCATGCTCAACAATCTAATTTATCCTACTTTCAAAGTGGTTGATTTGTTCATCTTCCTCTAGTTGTTGCATGAACTAATAGGTTGGAAACTAAAAAATCATAAGCAAAACTACTTGAGCTCCATAAATAAGCTCAAAAGGGATTTTTCCTATAGCTCTCTTAGGTGTGATCCTATCATCCCATAAGGAAAACTTTATTTGCTCACCCCACTTCTTCTTTTTTGCTTCCAAAGTTCATCTAATGATTTTGAGTAAGTTCTTATTACTAGATTTTGCTTGTCCATTCCCATGAGGGTTGTAGTTAGAGGCATATACTAATTTGATCCCATAATATTTGAAAAATGCCACTAAATTTTTAGCTTTAAATCTCATGGCATAATCAGCAATTACTTTGAAAATCTACAAATAATTTAATTTAGAAAAAAGTTCATAGTTATTTGGTGTGTAGCCTTCTTTGTAGGGACTAATTCAAACCATTTCATGAAGTAGTTAGTTAAAACTAGTATCCATCTATGTCTAATGGTTGATAAATCAACAATTTCCCCAATTAAATCCATTCCCCATTATCTAAATGGGCCTTCAATCATCATAGGTTTCAAGGTAAGATAACCCAATTCATTCAGCCTCCTGCAAAACACTCAAATTTCTCACAATTTTTGAGTTTCTAAGCAACCTCCTTGAATAGTGATATCCACCAATAACTAGCTCTCATAATTCTATGAGTTTTGACTTTAGATGCAAAATGGCCACCACATACTCCATTGTGAAATTCCTTAATCAAATCAATAGTTTGTTCTTCTACCAAGCATCTTAAGAGAACCCCATCTGGATTCATCCATGCTAGTCCATTTTCAATTAAAAGGTATTATTGGGAAACAAGTTTGAGAGTTATCCTTTGGTTCTTGTCCAAGTTAGGGGGACAATTTATATTTTATATGTATTAAACAATGTCCTTATACCACAGAGATATGCTAACTTGACTCAAGGACTCATGAACATTAAAAGTAGTAGTGTTTAACTCAGTGGATTACAAATTGGTCTCAACCATGATCTTGGCTAAACCCATCCCTCTTACAAAATTTTTTGTTTGAATATCCATGTCATATTCTTATAATTTATTGATCCACCTGCATCTCTTGTTGGATGCTTCAATCTGAGTCAAGATGTCCTTCACTATTGTATGTGATATGTAAGCAACAATCTTTGAACTCAATACGTAAGGCCTAAATGTCTTAATATCCTTTAAAAGGGTGAAATCTTATTTTTTCATTATAGTATAATTTAATTCAGAACCTTGAATAGATTTACTAAATAAATATATAGGTTGTTTATGATCCTCTTCATTTTTTTGTATTAAGACAACAACAGTATTATATGATGCAAAAGAGAATATCTAAAAATCTTTTATGTAATCAGGGCTAGCCAAGATAGGGCATACTTTAAATCTCCTTTGATTTCATTAAATGTTTGCATGGCTTCTCCCCCCAGGTAATAGGCAAAGTAATATCTGCAAAGTTAGACACAAACCTCTTCAAAAAAATTATTTTCCCAAAGAAAGACTGAATTCCCTTCTTAGACTATGGGATAGGCACTTGGTCAATTGATTATACTCGTTCAGGGTCAATCATGACACCATCCTTCAACACTATATGTCCAAAAAACTTGGCCTTTTTTACTTTGAAGTGACACTTCTTAAGATTAAAATAAATTCCAAACTCCCTACATTTAATGAACACATTCTCTCGATGCTCCAAATGTTCTTCTCTAGTTTTGGAGTACACAATAATTCCATCCTAATACATAGCTATAAACTTATTAATTGCCCCCATAAAAGTAATGTCCATAGCTCACTAAAATGTTACACAAACATTCACTAACTTGAAAGGCATCCTCATATATACATACATGCCTGAGGGCATTATAAATGTGGTCTTGGGTCTCTCATATTCCTTCATTAAAACCTAATTATACCCTAAGAAACCATCTAACGTGGACAACATCTCTAATCGTATAACATTCTATAGTAGATTGTCCATATTGGGCTAGGGATAATTATCCTTTAAATAAGCTTTGTTCAAATTCTATAAATCCATGCACAAGTAGATGTCACCATTTTTCTTTCTTATAGGGACTAAATTTTAAACCCATGAATAAGATTTGATGGTCTGAATAAACCCACCATCCCTTAACTTATTTAACTCATCCCGCATCTTATTGGCTAAGATGGGGTTAATTGGTCTTTGTTTCTACCTAAAAGGCTTGCTATCAGGCTAAAATGGGATGACATGTTGAAATAAGTCTTCCCTATATGCTTTCAATTCATAATAATGCCATGCTAAATAGTCTTGGTACTTCTTTAATAGCTACATATAAACCTGTTTCTCAACTGCATTAGATGAGTAGCCAGCCAAACCTTCCTAGGATTCTTGTGAGAACCCAAATTACACTCATTCACATATTTTGAAAAAAATGTGTTTCAAATTTTTATTCTATCATCTCCATAAAAAGATGCTTCTAAACTTACCAATCCCCTATAGAGCGTGTTTGTTTTTAGCTACATAATATCCTTCCCAAACAAGGTTTCTTTCTCATCATAAATCTGAACCATGGATTCTAAGTCTATGAGTTGATCATGGAACTTAGCTTCATAATTTAGAAACCTCTTAATATGTTCATCATCATCAAACACTTTCTAATGATGGACATTTTCTGGAATTGAATGCCTAATAAGCATCTCCACTTGATACTGATAATGAGGGTTCATATTTTCAATATCAAATTGAATACCTAACCCCACAAGTTTTTCAGCTTCTTCATTAAAACTTTTATCATGATAACAAATTTTAAATGCATAAAGGAATTATAAAAAAATACCTTACAACATTTTGATAGTGTTTCAACCTTTTATTTTTGGTGGTGTAACCATTATAGACCTATTAACCACTAGCCCAGAATCACCCTTTACAATTAGACTTTTAATTCCATGTTTGTGGGCAATCCATACACCCAATAAGAGAGCCTCATACTCAACAGTATTTTTTGTGCACTTAAAGGAAAATTAAAACTAAAACTTGAAACATTTACCATTAGGGGCAAAGAAGACAACCCCTAATCCATTTCCAAGATTGGAGCAAGCCTTGTTAAAATGATATCCTCCAAACTTCACCTTCTCTATTAGGTTCAACATCAAGAACAATAGGTTGTTCATCAGCACCAATATTCCCAATGAGGTTTCCCAGCTCAACATCCATGTAAAATACTTCATTTAGATCATGATTCAAATCTTCAAGTACATGCAACATATTTATCTCTCTATGAAATCTCACCATCTTACCCCCCAAAGGAATGGAGGCATAAGACATGTCTATTTTTACACTTCCACCCATGTTAGTATCCTATTTACTTGATAGTAACATCATCCACTTAGGTGGGTTGTCCATAACTACCATATCCATATTCAAATACTTACCTAGATGCACTGCCAACTACATTACTAACACTTTGCCTTGTCCAACAACTGGTACCTCTCGTGAGTCCATGGCATAGCACTTGCCAAAGCATAATAAAATTTTCACTCTGAGCTCATTTAGGAAACCCAATGGCATCACATTGTAAGAATCTCTAGAATCAAACATGTAATTGTGAATAATTAGACCATTAATCAATAGTGTTGTGTAAAATAAATCCACATTCAACTAAATTTTTACCAATGCAGTTCCCAAATAGACTTCTGGAGTGGGTTCAATAACCTCTTCTAATTCTTCATCTTCATTTGGGAGTATTGGGGGTGAAATCATTTCATTTGTAGCTGAACTTTCACCAAATTCCAAGTATTTAAATTCCCTCTTTCTATGTTCAAGTATTCTTAATAACTCAACAAGTGGCATGGTGATTTTTAGTTGGCTCAATACCTAAGCCATATCACACATGTTATACTAAGGAAGAAGAGTACTAGGTGGGAGGGTGACAATTCCCTCAATTGGGATACAATCACTTAAAGTTTGAATTAGACTAGGATAGGATAAATTATCATGTCTAATAGTACTCTTCAAGGGTGGATTTATTCTAACATCGTTCACACCCTTAGGGATACTAAATAGCAAAGTTACTCTATTCTTAGTTGGATCACCTCTTGGTTTGGCAACTTGGGAAATAGGTATTAGTTTGGAAACATTAGGGACTACTATATTTTTATTTTGTTCTTTACATGCACCCCATGCCCTTGGATTTGTAGGGGTAGTGTCCTAAGGAGCAACACCTAGTTTCCTACTTCTCAAGTAGTATTATTTATCTTGGGAAACTATTGCATTAATTATTAGTTGCATATCCTCAACTGAAGGAATCCCCCATCATATTTTAATCATCATTGATATTAAAAACTCAAAATCATGAATGGAAAATTCATATGCTTGTGTCATACTAGCATCACAAGTAAATTCACAAGTTAGGACACATACCTTTTTTACTTCACTCTAAAATTGATCAAGATTGGTAGCACTCAGCAATTCAATGGAGGCAGACAACTTAATTTTGGAATCTTGAAAATTGAACATCAAAATATCATCATGATCCAAAAATCAAAATCTTTGGTTGAAAGATAATTGAATAAACAAGAATAACACAATTCAAATAATGTTATCTCTGAGAAGAGATGTCTTATTGATCAAATTTGTAGACCCAAACATATGCCTATCTCTGAGAAGAGATGCCTCATTTCCATTTTGGGTTACATCTTCATTTATATATGTTTTGAAGGTGTGGGAAGGATTTGTATGGTCACCAATCTCGAGGGAGATGAATTGGTTCGACTTCCATGATTTACAACAATACAGAATTCAAAGAATTACTATTTTTAAAAACTTACTATTTTTAGACTACACTACTAAAATTGAAATTTGGGGTACTTTCATTGGGTTTTAGGGGGTCAAAATTCATTTAGAAAAGATACATGCCATCTCACGATGTTCCCCTCATTATTATATTTCCAAAGGTTCAAACAGTGAGTCAACTGGAGCTACGGTGCAAAAGTTATGGCTCCCGAAAGTTTTGTCATCAATTGGGGTGGACCCATCACCCGAATTGTTCCCTGAATTATTGCCCAAATCATTCCTCCCTAATTGAGAATCAATGGTCCCCATTACATCAATATTTGTCATTAAGTGTGGCAATTGTATTTTGACTTGATTCCCGATGCATACTTGAAATGGACTGTGCTTTATGGAACTGTGTAGGGCTTGATTATTTGCCATTTCTATCTGACGATCAATTTGTGGATGGAAGGCCATGAACTTCTTCAGCTTGGTATCTATTTGATTCTGTTATTGTGTTGTTTGTGTAGTTAGGGCTACAACATCGTCCCTTTTGTATTCTTGTGGCTTGACCACCATGAGAACAAATTTATTGGCACTAATCAGAGAGACAGATGTAGAAGGTGGTACCTCTGGTACCCTATAGTACCATGTTTCAAGAGTAAAATTGATCCTTTGAGTTCTTGATTCATAGATACCATGTTGATCATACATGAATGGCTAACCAAAGAGTACATCACAAACATCTAGATTGACCACATCACATAAGACTTCATCTTGGAAAGGCTTTATTGCATATGAGAGAAGACATTGGTGGGTGACATGGAGGTTTCTCCTTGGACTCAACCATCCAATACTGTATGGATTTGGGTGAGGCTTCATGGATAGATTTAGGCTTTTCACAACATTATCAGAGATTAAATTCTTTTGACTTCCACTATCAAGAATGAAATGCAGAGGCTTACCTCTCACCCATAACTTAGAGTGAAACAACCTTTCCTTCTCATCTAGCCTCTCTTCATGGGTTTGTGATGAAGCAACAATGGATTTAGGATTAGCATCTACAATTTCTTCTTCAACCTCTTTGATTGTAGGGTTTATATGAGGTCGAGTAGTAGATGTTGAGGATTGTGACTCAGAAAGCAGGGACTTGATCGCTCAACATTCTTATTTGGAGTGAGTTCCAAATTTGTGATAATCACACCACTTCCCAGTCTTTCATTCCTTTTGCTTCCAATTTTGGCCTCGTGTTTGACCTTCTTTGTCACTTTTCCATTTTAAAGGTTGATTCTTCATATTCATTCTTCCATGCTTCTGCTCAATCTTCACTGCGAACTTGTATGCCTCACCGATGGTTTCCAAATTGAAGAGTTCCATTTCTCCCCATATGTACCATTGTAGTCCACCATGATATTTGAGAACCTTGTGTTTCTCACTTTCTTGGATGCCCAATCTTGTAGATAGAGAATGAAAAATGTCAGTGTAATCTTGAACAGACTGTTCTTTACCTTGGTGAAGTTGTTGCCACTCTCTATACAGATTGTCATATGCTTCAATGGGGTAGTATTCTTCCTTTACAACTTCTATGAAATCATCCCATGTAGGTTCCATCTCAAGGCCAATATCATCTACATTGAATCTCTTTTTGTACACTTCCCACCAATTTTTGATAGGCAATGATTCTTTCAGAAGAGAAAAAGTAATCTTCTCTTTATCGGTGAATTTATTTATAGAAAAATAAGATGACAACTGATCCAACCAATTTTCTACTACATCAGCATTGATTTTGCCTTCAAATGTAGGGATATAAAAATTCACCTAAACCTTGAAGGGTGTTGGGGCACTAAAAGGATGTGGAGGTGTAGATGAGGAGCCAAAATTTCCCATCGAGATTTGTTGGAGAATTTGAGTGAATTGTTGTTGCATCTAAGCTTGCTGCTGTTGCAGGGATTCATTCACCATTTCATTGAAATAATTGGATGTCTCAGTGTTATCCGCCATTTGAATTCATTTGGAGTGAATAGGTGGATAGTCTGTTGGTTTTATTTTCCACCCAAGCTTCC
This sequence comes from Torreya grandis, assembly GCA_037957365.1. NCBI lineage: Eukaryota > Viridiplantae > Streptophyta > Pinopsida > Cupressales > Taxaceae > Torreya > Torreya grandis. Next base: position 1,456,234 of record JARHVA010003632.1, on the reverse strand, counting down.
TTTAATCTAACCTCATCCTTAGGATCATACACTCTAAATACAAATTGATCTGATACCATTGATCTAAAACTTGAAAGGTTTGGTTGAAAAATAATTGAATAAACAAGAACAACACAATTCAAATAATGCTATCTCTAAGAAGAGATGTCTTATTGATCAAATTTGCAGACCCAAACATATGCCTATCTCTAAGAAGAGATGTCTCATTTCCATTTCAGGTTACATCTTCATTTATACATGTTTTGAAGGTGTGGAAAGGATGTGTAATGTCACCAATCTTGAGGGATATGAATTGGTTTGACTTCCACAATTTACAACAATATAGAATTTGAGGAATTACTATTTTTAAAAACTTACTATTTTTAGACTGCACTACTAAAATTGAAATTTGGGGCACTTCCATTGGGTTTTATGGTGTCAAACATCATCAATTAGAGCTCCATGCCATCTCACGACATTACCCTCATTATTATATTTCCAACGGTTCAAACGGAGAGTCAATTGGAGCTACGATGCAAAATTTATGGCTCCTAGAAATTCTGTCATCAATTGGGGTGGACCCATCACCTGAATTGTTGCTTGAATTTTTGCCCAGGTCACATCATCAGATGATGTAGACTTAGGATCATTTGCATCTTCATCCATCTATTCAGAAGTATCACATAAAGGATGGGGAAGGATGCACTTGTCACACCAATCAATATCAATGTCATAATTTACCACTTTTACTTGGGCATTCAATCGATCAAGAACTTATTTTCCAACCCCTCTATTCTTATTTCTATCTATTCTTTCATCATGTGTAGGCCTCCTCTATCTATCATTATCTTGATTATGGAAAGCAGGCCTTCTTTATGCTTGATTTGCATTTGGATCTCTCTCCTGACTTGTAGACCCATGAGACAACCCTTTCTTAGCTCTATCTAGCTTGTAGGACATCTCCTTAACAATGGATGCCAAAGTCTTAATAGTCTCCTCAAGGTTGGATGTCTTAGTGGACTACCTTTTTCGAGATTAACCAACTTTACATCAGCCCTCTTCTTTAAGGGCTTTCCCATAGCCTTTATGTTATTCCTAATTTGAATGGCCATGTTGAATGCTAGGGAGAGGGGGGGGGGGGGGGGGGGGGGGGGGGGGGGGGCTGGGCGGGGGCCGAAGGCCGGGGGGGATGGGCTTATCTATCAAGTAATATGCAGCCTTCTTATCAAAGGCATCACAATATTTAATCAAGCATGCTCTATCACTAGGTTGAATGTTCTCAGGAAGCCACATCATAGTCTTATTTAACCATGTATTGAAGTTCTTCACACACTCATTGGGTTTTTTTTAATGTTCTCAAATTCATCTAAAATAAACCTAGGATCAATTTTATCACCATACTTAATGTTAAAAACATTCTTCATATCTTCCCACAAATTAATGCATCCATAGGGAAGGGAGTTGAACCATTCACAATCATCTTATTTCAATGTGTGCATAAACAACTTAATGCAAACATCCTCATGCTCAACCTCATAATCCTAAATGATAATTTGAAAATCCCTCAAGTGATGATCACCACTCACTGCATTGTTCCCTTGAAATTTGGGAAGGGGGTTCTTTACTTCATGTGGAACTTCATTGGGATAGCCTTCCATTTGATTAATGTTGATATGCCTAAATCTAGGAATATATAATGTAGGATGTTCATTCTTATCTTGGTCCCTATGCCTCATGGTTGGTTCAATCAGAGGTTCAAGAATAAATGGTAAAGGGTTATGATGGGCTAGATGAGGTGGCCTTGGTGGATCAAACTTGGGATGGGATTCAATTGGTTGAGAAGGAACTAGAGAGTAAATGGGACTCTATGGTTATGAATAACTAAGAGAGCTATGACAATATTCAATAATGGGAAATTCAACAAAAAATTCAAGATTATCATAATCTTTCCATTCTAGACACTCCTTAGTAGCTAAACTTTGCCCTTCAATTAGCCTCCAAACTTGTCTCCTTTTTCTTTGATGAATACTTATGGGTGAGACATGTTATTTTTATGAATCACCTTTGAAGGATGATCTCAATCCTTCGAGCTTTGAAATAAAGAAACACTCAAATCTAAAACTTAACAAAGATATTCAAAATAGGAACTAATCTTTGTTTAAAACTAGCTGATAAAATTGGACTTGCCACTAGAATAAAAAATATAGAATATAATAGTTTACAAACTAGTTATGATACATGCTAAAATTAAACTTTACTGAAGATTATTGATGAGATGAAAAATAAAAGAAACTGTAAATTCCATAATTATGTTCAAAAGGGGAAATCACCTTCCAACATGTAATTTTAACAGTTCTTTGTAAGAAACATAACAAAAGTCAATTTGTCAAATATTTCAATTTTTGACAACTTCCCTAGTGGAGTGATACTATTATTGATGGATTGAAGTAGTGAAGAAAAATCAAATAACCTTAGTTTTTTAATTCATGAAATAATAAAAAAAACTTTGTCTAAAAAGATAGCTAAGATTACTTGCATAAAATATTCAAATACAAATACTTTTTAGAACCTGAAACTTTTAGCTCTCTCCAAGAGTTTTCAGTAATATGGGTGACAAGAATTGTCCCCAATAATGACACCAGTTGGGTGTTGGTTCCCAATTGTACACTTACATTACTCATCCTTGGGCACTTGAGAAAAATGGAAAACATAGATGATAAACCCACTGATGTGTCATTGTAACCAGGGGAGGGTTTAACACATTAATGGACTAAATGTAGAAAATGATTGGGAGGTACCTACAGAGGGTATGATCAGCTCCATGCTACTTCTAGATCTACCTAAACTAAGGTGAGAGTACCTAAGGGGTAGTTTGATCACATGAAATGATACTACAATTCAATCTTAATGGGGATTTTTGGCATAAATAAACAAAAACATGACTAGGGCATAACCAAACTTATTCACTCCACCTAAGAAGGGTCGGCACATGAAATGAAAAAATACTGTAAGTCACATACAATCTACTGAGGATAGATAGGGATATCCTTCATTCTAAAGAATGTTCAACAATAGGGAGCAAATGGAAGATTATAATGTTAGGCTTCAAAGCATAAAAGATAGACACATGTTTAAGTAGGCAAGATTTATGCATCTGCAAGTAAATAACACTTAAAATATTCATTAAGGGTGTATTATTTGTAGAGTAGAATAGGGTAAGATAGTTAGATAGTTATAAAAAAAGTGTGGTGTGCTGGTGGTTTTCAAACAATAGGGATTATTTCAACATTTATGACATTATTCCTTTGCAAAAATGTAAAAAAAACCCAGATGCAAGCTAAGGGAAAAACCAAGAGTGCTTTACATTTATTGGTGATAATGAAATACAAATACCCATATGATTATTGAAAATCCTAGAACATACACTGCACTTAGAATCTCAAATACTTCTTCCTATTAAATTCATAAACACAAGGTACCCTAAAGAGTTATTCAACAACATATTTCCAAAAAAAATGTAAAAAATAGTTTATAACCTATATCTTTGCCCAAGATGACAATCAATAATGAACATAAAACTAGATATCCAATCATCATAATTTTCAAACCATATTATTGCACTTCATCAATAGGAAAGAGTAAGAACGAAAAGTATTTTCATTATATTTTAAATTAAATCTTACATACATCATGGTTTGTAAATACTATCATGGGGACGAGCCTGGTGAGTTTTCTCCTTGTTGGACAAGGGAGACATATTACAAATGCTCCTAGAGATTGCTAATGGTTATGCATCTACAACTAGCTTATCAAAGGAGATATTGTCTAAACACAATAATGGATCCCAATTTTTTTGAAAGAGCCTAGACTTAGAAAGAAAAACATCAACCAACAACAAACCTCAGAATAGAAGACAAGCCCTCTATTTATACATTTTCACCACTTTTTAAAATCCAAAAATGTGGGTAGCAATTTGCAATATTGCAAAATTGTAGTCATCCCTCAAATTTTTGCCAATATGCTTCCAACTAGAATATGCCCTTTACCATGCCTAAAATCTTTATTCTTTTTCATGAAAAATCATTGTCGTAATTGCCTCTACAAGTAATGATGATGATTTTCAACAAAACCTTTCATTTCTTGGCTAGAAATGCATTTTACATGACTTGGAAAGAGAATATTTGCCTTGGACTCCAAACAAACCCTTTGTCTTCTTGTGAAACTACCTAGACATGCCTTTGACCATTCACTTGCAAATTAGAATCCTCTTGACAACTATATTTCCTCATATGCACACCAAAGAACAAACATGCCTTGTAATGATGACATTTGAACACATTAGACCCATGGCTACTTGAGAAATATTCTTTGGAGGGACCCACCTTGGTTTTGAAAACATGTAATATTTCTCCCATGGAGGTGTTTGAACAAGCAAAATAATGAAAATGCAAAACTTAGGTTATTTTTACCTTTTTGCTTTTTGGCTCCAACTTGCTTTTTCCACATCTACTTTTGTCACATTTTTTTTCACTTTTAAACCTTTTAGGCAAATTTTGGTCCCTTTTACAAATTTTTGCTTTTCTTTGTTTTAGGGAAATCTGGGTCCCACTTGCAATTTTGCAATTTTCTTTGTATTGGGTAAATATGGAACTAAACAGCAATTTTGCAATTTGCAAATTGTAAAATTATAATTCACAGTTGCAGTTCCCCTAAAAAGTTCCCTTATGGAAATGGGAACTCCAAATGCAATTTATAAATTGCAAATTTGTAAATTGTAATTCATAGTTGTAGTTCCCATGAAAACTTCCCTTAGGGAAATGAGAACTCCAACTGTAATTTGTAATTCACAATTGTAGTTCTACTGAAAAGTTCCCTTAGGGAAATGGGAACTCCAACTGTAATTTGAAATTTTCAAAAAGCATAAAATTTCAATTGGCCTTGAATGTTCTTATTTTCACTAGGACTTGATGTTGACCGGCGTTGATTGGCATATTTTAGAGATCCAATTGGAATTTGTAATTTACACATTTATAGAATTACAAAATTGCATTCTTCCTCAAATAACCTTGAATCTCCACTTGAGTTGACTTTTTCATTTGATTTGACTAGTGGATTTGGGAGAGTTGAGTGCAATTTTTAAGTTACATTTTTGAGATTTGCATTTTGTAAGTTGTTTCTCCCACACAAAACTCTCACAGACTTTTAGAGCCTCATCTTCAATTTTGTGAAACTTGTCATTTTGACTCTCTACTAGAATTCATCCTAACCTGGTTTAGTAGAATACTATGTAAAATATTTTACTAAAATCCAATCTCTTTCTTTGTGGCCATTACTTTCTTCAACACAATAATATTTCTCTATCTGTGTACCATGTATATGGATCTCAAAGCATTCACCATATGAAAATCTTCATTGCCCTAATTATTTTAGTGATTTTCATAAATTCCCCTTTGGCATCTAGTTTTTTCTTCATAAGAGTTTCAATTTCTATGGCATATTTGAATTCAATATCCAAAGAAAAATGTTCATAGAACCACCAATATTTTGATTTTATTATAACGATGAATCTTTAGCATACTGCATTATCTCTAAATTCAATGCACTTCCTTGCTTTTCTAAGAAAAACTTAGATGGAAAAGAATCTTCATCATGAGATGCCCCTATCATTGAATACTCAATGCTACTATCTGTTCCATCTACTTGTCATGAGATGCCCCATATTCTTGCTTGCATGAAGAGACACAAAGAGAATAAAGTTAAAAAGTGTGAGCAATTATCTTCCAAAGGATATATTCATTGCATTGAGATTTGATAAGTTTGTTGCATATGGTAATTAAAAACTTATCTCTGAATAGAATCCAGAATGCAAGAATAACTCTGAATATAATATTTTGTCTTGCAATGGCACTTAAAATTAGCAAGAATGTGTTGACTAAGTATATCCACCATGTATCCACTTAAATCCTCTGTAGAAACATCTTTTCCAGTTGCAACCTTGACAAGTGGAGGTCCATCTAAAAAAATAGTGTTGTTGCCTTTAACAAGCACACTTTCATCTGCCATCATAGAAATATAAGCTCCTCCAGTAGTACAAGATCCTAATACCAAAGTAATTTATGGAATTCCTGTTGCTAACACATGTGCCTGATTGTAAAATATTTCCAAAATTACTTTGTTAGGGAAAACATCTCCCTGTTACATTTGATGAAAAAGTGGTAGAGCCTCCTCAAGATACCCATTTTCTGTGTACTCTACAATCATGTCAACCCAAGCAATGATGTTTGTCTACACCAACATTATTCTTTTCCATCAGAAACACTCCATTCCATTCTTAATATTATATTTATTTGTGTTCTTGTATACAAGTGCTAAGGTGCACAATCCTGCCTCTTGATAATATTTCTCCTTTTTCCAAGTCTATCAAGTATGACACTATCTACTCCTTTGGATAAAAGAAAGATTTGCCCATCTTCATTTTTCACAATACTAGACATACACTTCCTTGTACTGTTGAACTCTGACATATTAAGTAATTAATACTCCCTCTCAATCTTTAGTTCAAAAGATGGAACCCAATTGTTGACTAATACACTTATTTGTGTTCACTTGAAAAACTCAAACCCAAACTCCCTTGTAGCCATAATAAAATCCCCCTCATTAGGTGATTCTACTTCATAACTTATCATACCTGTCTAACATTTGTTCTCGACTCAAGTATAAGACTTTGGCCAACACGATGAACTACAACACATGATTGAGATTTCATCAATAAAGCTTCAAACCTTTCAAAACTCTCTTAAGCATGCTTCTAAATACATGTGGGCTCGATGAGGATATGCTCCTCTCACTTTAATTTTCTCATGCAACTTTTCTAGCCATGAAATCACTAACATTGAAAACAAAACTACAGCTGGCATTTCTTTCCTTGCCCCTAGGTCACTGCAGGACTATCAGGAAACACATGGTTCAAGTTTCAAATTTTTTAAACTCTTCTTTCAAGTCCATGGGATCTGGGGTCTTGGCAGCAAATTGCAATTTTGAAAGTTGTGAAAATATGTTGCAGTTTCGGTTTTCCACCATCCTCCCATTCTCTTTTTTTCTGTAGGATTCGTAAGTGTAAAAATAAATTGCAATTTGGAAGCAACTAAAAATTGTAGTCAATAGTTAAATTTTTGGTGTGCTTTTTCCTATCCATGTTGTTTCCTTTACCACTGTGTATTTTGAGTATGGTAGTATAATTTACACATTGTCTTTTTGATACTTGTGTTTAGCACATTGATTTCCTAGACCAAGATCCCCACAGAGTTTCTATGTCTCATTTGCAATTGCATTTTAACCCCCAAAACTCTAATGGAACTTTATAGTGTGAATTATAATTGATCAAACCTATAGTTAACATCCAAATATCTATTATGTACCATTCTTCCCTTTGTTCCATCCATTATTTTTTTATGGTACGTGTTTTGCTAAAAATTTGATTTGTCTTTTACCTCCCATGTGGCAGTTTTTCAATAGCATGGGGCTGAGTTTCAAAATTGCATTTCCATGCAAGTAGTAATTGACCATAATTTCCTTTAAAAATGGCATAAAAGTCTTGGTGCAAATTCGAGCACCAATAGATGTATTTATCCCTTATGTGTTGGCTTATGTGTGATTCATGCAATATGTGATAAGAAAGAAAAATAGTGATCTAGCTTGTAACTTGGCAAATATAGATCTTGTGATGCTCCTTCAGTACTTTAGATCAATAGATGTGTTGGCCCTATGATTGATATGGTAATAGGAAAAATAGGGAAGCTTTGCTCACTTGAGTTCTTGATTGAATGCTCTTTGGTATGAATGCGAGGTTTTCCCAAGTTCTTGTGGGTTGAGAATGAATGAGGGTTGTCCTTGTATTTATATCGATCCCTTTGGAAAAGCAATTAGAATTAAATAACTTGGCTAACCATTTAGATACATTTCATTTAAAAAATAGATGACTCTATGGCACTAGACACTTACATCATGTCATAATACTAGCATCGATGTAAGTGTCTATCCCTAACATTAGTGTTTAGGGAGTAGGAAAGTAGGTACATGATTAAAAATTGTAGAGGTGAAATATAAGTACATTTTAAGCATTCTAGGAAAGAGAAAAGGTCTAGGTCAACAACATAATACTGTCAAACTAAGAGATAGGCTAAGGGGCATAAAATAGAGTAGATGCAAGACTTGTAAAAGCGAGAAAGGTCTAGAATTGAGAATAACTACCAAGGTTTGAGTTTTTCTAAATGTAGAATGCTAAGGTGCTATATAATCCATAAATGTTTTCTAAAGCTAGAAGGTATGTTTTTTGGCATTCATTATCAATAAACATGGTTGAAATATATTATAATAGCCATAGTGCTTATATCTGCATTGTAGAACAACACCCTTTTTTTATGAAAACATGTAGATTCAATCCATTTGGTGTGATGTTAAACATAATTTACATTATCATCATATTTGTTTTTATTATTAACACCAAATATTTATTTTGTGGTGATAAATAATGGATCATCTAGACTAGAATGGTGTATTTTATCATGGATTCTCTCATTTTTACGTGGATTCCATGATGTCATGTACCAATTAATGAATAGCTTTGTAGAATCCACCTGGGAAGGGTCTTTCCAATTCAATGCATCTATTTTAGATGCATATTTTAACCATAAAAATCCATGGATGTGTGCATATGCTTTGTGTTTCCATTCATACCTAATTGTAAAATATAAATTACTAAATATGATTTTATAAGTTTTTTAGTGCAGTTAGACCAATCAAATAAATGTTAAATATCAATACATATACAAATAATACTTTCTATAAAGATTTTTATCTAATATTTCTTCAATTAAGTGTGAAAAATATTTTATCCATGTATGAAGATTCAAGATGCAATTTTTAAATAATATTTTAGGTTCTCTAATGATTACCACTATTTGGAAGAGTTGGAGGGGCGCCTAACATGACTTTATGTATATCTAGCCACTTGGTGCTATTATGCTCAAGGTGAATAATAGTGTTGGGTATCCTAATTGTTTGATCATATCTATTAGTTCATTTATACACTTAGACCAAAACGACCGTATACCTCTAAGAATTTATCAAAAATACATTAGTTGATCCACAATAATAGCATTAACCAGTAATGTTAAATATTGTTGCAAGTCTAAAATATTTATTAGCAAATTGTCCTCAATGTTTTTTTCCAAATATTTTGTTATGTCTCTTGGCTTTGATGGCACATGAATAACAAGTAGTATAAATTTGGATGGTTTCAAAACTACTTAACTTGGTACCAAACTAAGTGCATAGCATATTCATGAAATTGGACTTTCCTAATATGAGGTTGTTGATACATAGCATAGCATATCTATTTGTTTTAACAAGTAGTATAAATTTGGATGGTTTCAAAACTGCTTAACTTGGTACCAAACTAAGTGCATAGCATATTCATGAAATTGAACTTTCCTAATATGAGGTTGTTGATACATGCCAACTCCTATTAGGAAAATAGAAGGAAATTCCTTAAAAAACAAGTCATTTATATTGTATTCATTAATAGGTTACCTAGTAACATGTGCTTATTTCATTATCAATGGTAGATTAATATTGAAATTGTTTACATAATATCTTATTTAGCCTACTTATTTTCATGCATTTGGAAGATATGTTATTAAATATCAATTTTGATAATTATCTAGATTCATAGATGCATATATGTCCACATTGAAGTATATATTATTTATTTTCATGCCTCCCATGTCGACAATAATATAGTGAAGGGCATATGATATAATGGTAAGTTCAACTAGGAGTAAAGCAATTTCCTTATGATCTAGTTGAACATCTCTATAATAGGGGTCATTTTCCATTTTTTATTGTAGTTCCTGCATGACATGTGTTATAATGATAAAATATTCATATGGTTTGTTTTCATAGACAATTATTATAATCACCAAGATGTCAAGATCTTTGGGTCAATGTGGAAGAAACTTAACAATATAATATATATCTTGAGGAAAGTTAATAGTGTGACCATTGTATTTATATTGTCCACCACATGCATGGCTTGATTGTAAGATTGGATTAACTTGTGTAATGAACATTTATTCAACTTTACTAAGGTTAGATAAAACTTCAATCTGTATACCTAGGTCAATGTTATTAAAAGTAGAGAAATGATTATTGTTTTTTTGCAATACATTGACAACAAGTATGTTCACTATGAAAAATACTTGTTTTAATAATTGGATAAAGTTCTTTACAGATGAAGAATGCATGTCTGAAATAAATACTATTTATCATTTCACAAAATTTATTGTGAGTTTGTTCAATAGAGAGATCCCAGAGTGTAGGGTCAATAGTTTTTTTACTATGGTAATTAAGCCATTAAGTAGAATATATTTCATCCTTGTGAAGTGCATAAATTGAACACTTTTTTTTTGATAGCTCACTCTCCATGGACGTTTGAAATGATCATGAAGAAAAAATTAAATCCTAATTTAATTTTAATTTTATTTAGAATCTAATATTTTTCATATAAAAAACTATAATGTAAAAAAATAATTGCAATGGATGAGTAATAGTACAATTATAAAGCAGATGTAAATGCAAAATCTGCATGTTATATATGCAAAGTAGATAAGATGTAGGTTATTTATATGCATAGAAACATGATAACTTAGCAAGTAGAGGTGAAAACATTCTAAGTGTAAATTTGAATATGTATTTATTTGAAACATTTTACAAAAATATAATATAGAAAAATGATCTAGCTTCTTTACAAAATACTTGTATGTGAACATGCAATATGAAGCAGATACACAAGTATAATTTAAATGATAAAAATTAGATTAATTTGAATTTAATTGATTAAAACATATAAATTAAGATCATCATAGGAGAATTAAATGATAAAGTGTCACAAAAGCTATGTATAGTGTATTTTTTTGCATATATAAAAATATTAATTATGTAAAGATGCAACTATTTCAAATCAACCAATAGAGAAGAATGGCTTTTTTATATGGATATCAAGACAAATAAGTTGTAGCTACAAGTGAATACCACTACTAGTGAAATTGTAAGACTATAGGCAATTTAGTTTGTGGGAATTTGAAAATGTTCTATGAAAACACAAAATATCAAAAAACTATTTTGTTATTTTGAAAATGCATATATGTAAATACATTAAAAAGTTAAGTATTTAGAATATATTAGTATGTATGCACTAAATAACATTAAATGCATCAATTAAAGATGAATTTTATGGGATAGATTCATCTGTAGTTGCATTCAATAAGGTACAATGCATATATTCCTTATCATTGTACATCTCCATTTTTGTTACCACAGTGAAATGATATTTTTAGAAGATAAATTTTCTAACTATTTCACAAACCTCATTAGGAGATGATGATATCTTTTGTAGATATTTCATTATGACACCCATAATTGTAGTAGTAATTTTATCAAATGTTGTAGCCCATATTTTACTTGTAATGTCTTCCAATATTAAATCTAATGCATATTTATATTCATAATCTTCTACATCAATGTTACATCTTTGAAAATGCTAAGAAATGTTAGTTTTTTGAAATAATACTTTTTTACATTGTCTATTTTTTAATGGAGAAATGCAAGTAGGATAACAAAGAAAATTCATTTTAATGTGTATGATTTTTTCTTCCAATGTAAATAAAATTGAGTTATATAGAACACCTAATTCTTGGATGTCTAGTATTGTTTTATGTTTAGTAACACTTTTACTCAGTGATGATGTTGCCAGGTTTGTACCATTTTCTTCATAACATTTCCTCATTTCATGTGCCCTAGGTATATCTAGATTGATAAAGAATTATGTATTTGAGTTTGTCCCTATTGTTCTTCTATTATATGATTAAATTTTACATGTTATGATTGCAAGAACTGGAACTGCTAGTGTCTTGAAATAGCATAAATCAGCGAAAAGTTTTTCTTCTTCATCATAAAAATTTCCCTAAAAGGATACATTAATAATATATTCAAAATTGTATTTTAATATAAATGTTTTTTTATATATTTGAAGTTCCATGTAGCCTTGTGAAAATATAAGCAACATTAATAGATAAAACAATGCCAATAATGTCAATATTTGTGTTTGTAGTTTCATCTTTAATACTTTAATTATTTTGAAGTTGAATTGGTTTAGTGGAATACTAAGATTTTATTCAAAATAATGTTCAACAAAGGATGTCATGTCAAGAACAATATCCCATGGATGTTTTTGAGTGGTTTTATTTTATATTTGCATATTTAAAAGTACCATTATAAATTGAGTATATTTTCCAGTTTCAATTTGATTCAAAAATGGATTTTTCATTTGGCCAAAAGAAGTCACAGTGATGTCATCTCCATCATTGTCGATGGTGTTGAAACTAAAAACATGCCCTATACCACTAATGTTTTTGTAAGTACATAAAGTCCCCTTTTTAATAAATCTACCCTCTATAGTCCAATTATTTTTATAAGGATTTAAAATTATAAATATAGTGTGTGGTATTATTTGCATGCATTCTCCTTCAGGGTCCATTCCTGATATGTTGTTCATAGTAATTTATTTTTTGTGATTGACCATTTTTCTTAGGTCTAAATTTGGTGCATAAGTAGAGAGGTGTGATATATTTTAATCATTATGGATACCTTCCTATAAAATGAAATATAATAAAAATAATAATGAGTGTGAGTTACTATTAAGTGCAAGCAAGACAAAACATTAGATGTAAATTGAACGTAAAAGTGTATTTTGGATTGTAGTATCTATATCTTAGCAAGTTTGTAAAGACATTGTAAATGAAATTCAACAATTAAATTTTTTTGGGTATCCAAAAGCAAGAATGCTATAATATGAATTCTAGGTCATAGGTATAATATTTTTTTGGAATTGTACAATTTTAAAATGTAAATATAAACAAAATAAATAACTGAAGTTCAATATAAATATAATTATACATAGAGAATGATAATAATGAACAACTTTGTAATAGTTTCCAATTTTGAATATTTATTACAATATTATTATTTTTTGATTGCCCATACCATATACAATGTAGACATATATGAAATAAATCTATAAAAGGGTTATTTTCAATTAAAAAAATTGATACATATATGTGATAAGTTACATCATTTAGATTTTTCAAAAAGATCAAACTAGTTTGAACTATTTAACATTTTGAAATCTTTTTGCTCTATTTGGGTAGTGTAATTTAGACTTGGGATTGGGAACATGTATTCCATATTAGATTAACATATGGGCATTTTCATATTTTAAGGCATGCTAAAAATATCATATATGATACCAAATCCTCTAGAGTATGTTTTATTGGTTTTAAACCCTATGATGAAAATGTACGAGGGTCTACACCTAAAAAATGCTTCATTAAGTTTTATTTTATATTAATGATAGATAAATTTGGCATTCTATGATGGACAATAGGAATGACAAATTATTTTATATTTAAACTTATTTCACATTGTATTTGTTTAAGAATCAAAAACCATGTCAGAGTCTCCTTTGGTATAATTGTATTTTTGTGACTCCTAGTTTCCATATTAAAATTTATCTGAGAGAATACAAAATGAAAATATGAATATAATGAAAATCACATATGATATAGAAATTTGATTGTAATCGATTAAAATATAGAAAGTAATCTAAGATTGAAATGACCTACTAAACATAAGATGAATACATAAAAATATATAAGCTATAAGATGTTAATAAATATGGATGTACAAAATATTACTCTTATGTTTGCCGAATACACATTTATTATTTAAATACACCAATTAAAATAAATATCCATGAACAATATGAATTTTAGTATATGTTGATATTTATTCTTATCATGTTTTTTGTTAGTATCTATATATTATTTTCCAAGTAAAAAATAATTTAAATATGTATGATTGTTGTGTAATTTTTTTTAAATTGAAAATTACAAATAATACTTTTATATTATATTAAAATTGAGAAAAAATCCATTTTAAAGAAAATAACATTGATACAATACAGGTTCCATAAAATAAGGGTTTCATTCCATTATAATGCTATTAATAAAGTTCAAAATAAATGTTGATGACAATTTAAAATAATTCTATATTAAATTGGCTTAATACCTAAAAACAATTGAGTACACACATTAAAGTTTTATTAGGAGGTGTAATTAGATGTGTTTTTTTAAAACTCAAGTCATTTCAGATATATTTCATTGGTAAAGCATTATGATCTTCATATCCACCAGAGAATTAATTCACATAAATATTTTATTAGCAACATTAGATGCATCAAATTTTTTGGTTTTATATTGATCTAAAGTGTAAGTCAATCTATGCACTTTTAAGTATGGCATTCTCAGATGAGCACTCTTTCACCAAGAGAATATAAACATGTTTTTTTATAACAATTCTAATTATTTTCAATTTAATATTCATGTATAATGCAAATATTCATGTAGTGATTATGTTGAACACCATAAAACAACCTAACTTTCAAAACCATCTTATTTTTTAAATACCACTAACATTTTTATATATAAATTCAACCACTATTAATTTAATGAAATTTATAAGGCTTAATTAATTAAGTGTGTGTGTGTGTGTGTGTGTGTGTGTGTGTGTGTGTGTGTGTGTGTGTGTGTGTGTGTGTGTGTGTGTGTGTGTGTGTGTGTGTGTGTGTGTGTGTGTGTGTGTGTAATGAATTTACATAGATATTCACATAGAATAATTTTATATCACATAGAATAAGTAAGTATGAGATATCACACAACAATAATTGACAACAAAGTAGAATACTTGATAATATAACAAAGCCACTTCAAGGGGATAACCTCCACAACAGTGCACTAATAGAAGAATACTTAACATAATGAATAAATACCATCTACTACCTCCTATATATAGTCTACTTAACCAAGGTTATTCCATAGGATGACCTATCTAAGAACATAGAGAAATGTAACAAGTATATAAAAGAGGTATGTAAGACACAAGTCGACCACACATATCCCTAGACACACCAATGGTTAAGGGTGTAACAAGCCCCTCCCCTTCAAAACAACATTGTCTTCAATGTTGTGAAAACTCTAGATGTTGCTATACAAATGCTTCATCCTCCCAAGTGGCATCTTCACATGGAAAATTCTTTCATTTGATTAGGTACTCTATAATCACTTTAGAATGCAACTACTTAGTGCACATGTGAAGGATTGCCTCAGGATCAAGAACAACTATGCCTTCCTCATCCAATTTTGGTAATTTTTTTTGAATGGAAACTATATGTATAATTAATTTCTTCAAGAATGCTACATGAAATACTAGATGTATGTGAGTGGATGAAAGAAAATCTAACTTGTAGGCCACACTACCAATTTATTGAAATATCTGATAAGGCCCATAATACTTAGAGGACAACTTGTTATCTTTTTTTTGTTACTTCAATGAGATCTACTTATATTGGTACAAGCAAACAAAGACCCAACCACCAATGTAAAAATTCCTCTCACTTTTGTGTTGATCTGTCTGTTGCTTCATGCAATTTTGGGCCATAGCTAAATTTTCATACAAACTTGCAAGGACCTCCTATTGATGGTAAATATATTCTTCGATTGCATGAACCTTAGGATGGACCTTCAAGATTGAATTGATGGATGAAGGTTGGTATCCATATAGTACCACAAAGGGAGACATTTTGGAAGAACTATGAATAGAAGTATTATACCACCATTCAGCAAGTGGCAATTAATGAATCCATTTATCTTATTTATCAGAAACAAAACAAAAAATATATCCTTCTAGACATTTGTTGACTACCTCAATTTGTCCATTAGATTGAGGATGATATGATGAACTATGAGCCAACTAGGTGCCCAAACATGTAAATAACTTAGTCCAAAAATTACTAGTGAAAATGGGATCTTTATCACTAACAATGATCTTAAGGGTCCCATGCAGTTTTGGAATTTTATTGAGAAAAGCAATAGCTACTATACTAGAAAATGTCTATGATAAAGAAAAAAATGAGCATACTTACTAAGATGATCCACAACAACCATGATAACATTTTGACCATCAGATCTTTGTAACCCTATAATGAAATCCATAGATACCTCTTCTCAATGTTAGCTAGGGATGGATAAAGGTTGTAAAAGACAAGGGTTTTTGATGGTTTCACCTTTGTTTTGTTGACAGATCATACATTCATCCATATATTCTTAGACATCCCCCTTGAGTCCTTCTAAGAAAAATCCTAATTAATTCTGTGATAGGTTTTCAAAAATCTTGAATGACCCCCAATTGGAGTTATATGAAGTTCTTTAAGAATTTTTTGTTTAAGAAGAGAATTATTACATAGGTACAATCTATCTTTATACCATAATGCATTACCCTTCCATGCAAATTTTTCAAATCCACCTAAGCCTTACTAAAGATTTTGAATCAAATCATGGGTATCACTATCATGTTCCCATTCTGATCATGCTTCATCTAGCCAATCTACCTACAAAATAGTTATGGCATATAACAATGCCTCAACTAATTCATCCTTTCTAGATAGTGCATCTGCCACCACATTGCCCTTGCCTTTTTTGTAGACTATTTCAAAATTATAGCCTAACCTCTTAGTTACCCATTTTTTTTTCTTCAAATGACAACCGTTGTTTTAAAAAATATTTGAGACTATCATGATCAATTTTTACCTAAAAGTGATGACCCATCAAATAAGGTCTCCATTGTTTAACTGCATGTAAAATGGCCATCATTTCCTTCTCATATATGGGGTTGTGCTGATTTTTACCCTTTAATTGATGACTTTCAAATGCAAGTGGTCTACCTTCTAGCTTGAGTACATCACCCATACCATACCTAAATGCATCACATTCAACCACAAAAGTGTTGGAAAAATCAAGAGTAGCCAATACTAGAGTAGTGCACATAGCCAATTTCAATTGTTCAAATGCCTAGATAGAAACTTAAACCCACTAAAATGAGTCTTTCTTTAATGAAGAGGTTAATGGGGTTGTAATACTACCATAATTTTTGACAAACCTGCGATAGTAACCAGTTAGCCCCAAAAATCCTTGTAGTTACTTGAGTGTCGTAGGAATTGGCTAGTCCACCATTGTTTGAATTTTTTGAGGATCCACTTTCACTCCATCATAAGAAAATATATGACCCAATATTCAACCTCACAAGCCCCAAAAGTATATTTGGAAGGTTTGGCATATAGTTGATGTTGTTCTAAAATGGAAAGTACCTGTTTCACATGTTGTAAATGGTCTTCCCAATTTTTACTATAAATGAAGATATCATCAAAGAATACCAAAATAAATTTCCTCAAAAATGGCCTAAAAATACTATTGATAAAACTCTAAAAATTATATGATGCATTTGTTAGACCGAAAGGCATAACTAGAAACTCATAATGGCCCTCATGAGTCTTGAAATCTATTTTGGGTATGTCTTCATCATGGATCCAGATTTGATGATAACTAGAATGTAGATCTAACTTGGTAAAATAAAAAACACCATTCAATTCATCTATAAAATGATCAATGACATGAATAGGAAACTTATCTTTGATAGTGTACTTGTTGATTTCTCTATAGTCAGGGCACATCCTCTAGGTGTCATCTTTCTTTCTCACCATAACAGCTGGTGAAAAATATTCACTTTGGCTATGGTGAATGATTCCTACATCTAACATATCTTATACCATCTTTTTAATTTCACTTTTCTAGGCATAGGGATATGTGTATGGTCTGATGTTAGGTGGTGTACTACCAAGAATAAGTTTGATAGCATGATCATGTGTGTGGATAGGTGGAAGTCCTTTTGGCATGTCACCAAAACAATAGAATGTGCATCAATCACTTGTTGTAGATCAAGAGGTGGATATGGCTGAGTTGGTTATACTTCCATGGAAAATAAATGAGCTATAAATCCCTTAGCACCCTTACAAAGAATCTTTGTTATTTGATGGGAGCTAATAAGTTGTAGAGATTTATCCCTTAATCCCTTTATCTCAAATGTCCTTTCTTTAAAATGAAAATACATGAATAATTCTTAGAAATTTATCTCAATAGTGCCCAAAGTGGTGAGCCACTATACTCTGAGAACAATATCAGCTCCACCCATTGGAATAGCAAACATAGAAGAATCCAACAAGTAGTCTCCCATGGTTAGCTTAAATACTATGATATTTTTTTGAATAGTTGATAATACCACCATCTAAAATCATAACCTAAAATTATGGAGATGGATAAATGAAACATTTCAAATGAACAGCTAACTTACTGTTGATGAAGTTGTGTGTGCTCCTAGAATCAATCAAGATAGTGACCTTTTTTTTAAGGAAACCCATCACCTTAAGAGTTTGGGGAGTACTAATACCTGAAAGGGAATGATAATAAATAGTAAGCTAGGAGTCTTCAGATTCCTCCTCAGGACCTTTTACATCCTCACCATGTACTTCTTCATCATCTTCATCATCATTGGCACCTTTAATGTAAAATAACTTCTTTTCATCACAACAATGGTCTTTGTTCCATTTACTATCACAACCATAACACAACCCTTTGGCTCACTTCTCCTCAATTTTTCACTGTGTTAATCTGGTGGACTATGGAAATGATGGTGCTAAAAAGGTGTGATCATGATTAGTAGTGAAATTTTTCCTTTTGACCATCTTTTTTTCTTCTACCATACGTGCCCTAGGTATAGCTTTTGATATAGATGTTGGGTTAAACATTCAAACCTTGAATTAGATGTTATTTTTGAGGCCACCCAAAAATAGATCAGTCAAATTTTCCTCAGTGATATCTTCCACCTGTAAAGAGAGATTCTAAAACTGATGAATATAATCTTTCATAGTTCTTATTTTCTATAGTTTGGCTAACTAGTTGAAATAGTTCTTAGAGACATTATTTTTATAATGATCCAACAACTCCTCAATGAAAATAGACCATGTAACAAGAGCACCATTCTTTTTATTTTGAGCACATAACTAGTGATACCAAATGAGTTTCTTAGGTTTCAGATACAGGGATGCCACTATCACCTTCTAAGAACTAGGGGTTTGATACCGCTCAAATAAATTCTCAATTTGGGTAATCCAAGTGAGAGGATACTTACCATAGAACTTACACATGTCCACCTTTGGAAACATCAATTTCATACCAGCATGGGAGTTGTTGGTGTTGAGAAGAGGATTTGAATTATGAAAATGAAGGTTGTTGGGCTGAAACTGAGATGTAAGGGAAGCCAATTGCATAGTGATATGATGCAATTCATTATGAACCCCATTAGTCTCTCTGTACATCCTTGAAACATCAGCTTAGACTACAAAAAAGTCATCATGCCTCACCAAGTTCTTTATATCCGCTTGAAGCTGAGAAATAACAAGATCTAAAGTTCTAGATTCCATGGTGTTAGGAGTCTTAAGAGTTTATTTTCCTCCTTTTCTTTTCCAAGTACTAGGACCTACCATATACAAAAACCTAGAAGGGTTTTTACCTCAAAAAAAGTGTACCAGTAGATGGTACCATTGCAATCACCTTGCCAAGATGAATCCAATGGCTGCCATTGTGCACTAGGGTAAAAATTTTAGCACCAAAAAATTCTACCAATAGAATATACCATTGAAATAATCTCATCGATATGAATCCAATGACTGCAATTGTGCAAAGGGGAAAAAAAATCCCTACCTTTTTTTTCAAAATAGGATTTTGAGCAATATTGTGCTGACGAAAATAATTAATTCTTCCTGGATTACATGTTATGTTTTTTTGCTCCCACCACTCCCAAAAGCCATGCCTCACTAGATCCAAAAAAAATGCCATAGGAAACTTGCCCAAATCAAAGCTCTGATACCACTTGTAATGAAATTACTTAGATATTCACACAAAATGATTTTATATCACATAGAATAAGCAAATATAAGAGATCACATAGCAATAATTGATAGCAGAGTAGAATACTAGATAATATATCAAAACCACTTCAAGGGGGCAACATACACAACAATGCACTAATAGCAAAATACTTAACATAATGAATAAAGACTATCCATAACCTCCTATATATAGTCTACTTAACTAAATTTATTCCATAGGTTGACCTATCTAAAAACATAGAGAATTGTAACAAGTATATAAAAGAGATATGTAAGCCACAAGTTAGCCACACATATCCCTAAACAGACCAATGGTTAAGGGCATAGCAACACACACACACACACACACACACACACACACACACACACACACACACACACACACACACACACACCTCCAATTGTTAAGGTAGCTAAAAATTAAATAAACAAGGATGACTTATGTTTGATACATGTTGTGTAAATATAAATATGCATAAATGCAAGATGATTTGTATAAATAAGAAATTATGAAATACAATTATACAATTTTTTTAAAATACAAACAAGATACTCAACAAATTTATTGGGTATTTCTTATCAATAAATATTAGGATTTTATATTAGATATCACTATACATTATGGGGATAGAAGATTATTCCTATGATTGATGTATAAATAAATAAGAAAAGGGTAGTATAACTCAATTGTGCAAATTATTTAGTGAGCTTGAATAGATGTTTTCTTGGTAATTTTTAGATGAATAATGAGTAGTATTTTCTTTGTATTAATACCATACCTTTTGAAAATAATATCATAGAAGGTTAACTAAGACAAATAGGCCTAACCATACATATAAAAATATCTAAAAATTTAAGAATGTGTATGGTACAAACATTAGTGTCAAGAGTTGAATGGTAGTGTCCTAGAGAATAGATTATTATTGAATTTGTGTAACTAATAGTGAAGGATATATCTCAGGTTTTAATAATACTATGGGAAAAAAATAATTTTTGAAATCATAATATCAGAGTTAGACCATAAGATAAGCATTTAGACACAATGAGATGAAGATTATGAGCCTTTCGATAGCGAGAAAGTCAAGAACTAAAGGGTAGAACCTTGAGTGATATTTTTCAAGTATGAAATACTAGTTTATAATGCAAAATTCATAGTTAATTATCTATAATACCCAATGATTTTAAGGAATGACATTTTTTATAAGCATTTTATAGAAAAAAACATGTTATTTTATTTTGTATCTTAATAGTCAATGATGTTGATACTTATATAATATTATGATTTAATTTTATTGCATTTTTATTTACTTATATGGTGTTTTGATTCAAAAAAAAATTTGGTGTGTTATATTCACACTTGATGTGAAATCCATCTTAGGTAGATGTGTTACTACAGTGTGACTTATTTTGTGCATTTAAGTGGCAATTATCCTTATAAGTGTGAGAAGATGTGTTGTAACTTTGGGAACGATCATATCCCATCTTTCACACAACCATTAACAATCCCTCAATCACTTTTTTATTTTCCTATATAATGACCCTATGTGTCCTTATGGAAAGTTATATTGGAGCTTAGATTCATCTCCAAAGCTAGTGGAGGTGTATTCTATTGTAGATTCATGTTTTGGTGCAACATTATTGGTTGCACATACATGTAAATTATATATTCCATTAGAAAATATTTTTTTGGTGAATCTATTTCTATGATTTTAGCATTATTGTGTGGATGGATGTTCATTATAGATTTTTCATAGGCTCTTATCAATTCTTATATGATATTAGAGCATACTCCATATTGTTTTATATGTACTTCACACTAAGGGATAACCCTACACCATTTGCCCTAGTTTTTGAAGTCATGTACTTATGTGGCCCATAACATTTGATCCATGAAGCTTGGAGAGGTGATTATTATTTTCAATAATTATGGGGTTATATTTTAATTTTGATAACCCAAATCTCTATAATGTTGAAAATTTTCCTTAATTTATTAACTACGTCATATATTTTGGACCTTATAAAGGACATAACGTTTGATTGATAACTCAAATTGGCATGTTATTTTTCTTAAAGTGTGAATTTTTCATGATATTCACAATTGTAACATATAATTAGTTTGATATTGAATTAGATTTGATTTTTTTAGCATATTGGCTTGTTTTCTAAATTATGAATCATATTGCTTAAAATTGACTGTATGTGCCACCTTGTTGTAAGAGGGGATCACTCTTCAATTCTTTGTAAATATTTTAAGTAATTTTTTTTAGATGTATTTTTTACTCAAACTAATTTATAAAGGTGCATAGGCAGTTTTATATGTTTATCTTCATGCATGTGTGCCTTGTTTCATGCACCCTTATCAAATTTTAATTGTTGAGTAATTTCATGTGGCATATTGGGCACTTCACATGAATATTTTATTGTATTTTTTTGCATACCTACCACATTAAATATTTTGAAGAGATCTTCATAGCTACTTTGTCTTGACTCCCTAGCTAAAATTATAGAGGGGGTGTTATGTATTGCTAATACTTCCTTGGTTATTTTAGTAAGTTATGTACCTTGTGATTGTTCCTAGCGGATGCATTAGTTGTTATTTTTCATGTCAAAGTATTTCTATGCCAAGTTCTAAGGTTTTTATAATTATTTTGCATTTTCTTGATGTTAGATTTATAATCAATCCAACTTGAGGTTTTAAAACATTTTAAATTTTTTTGAGCTAACCCTATTTTGTTGTTACCTTGCATTTTAGCTTAGATGGAACACATATCTATCATAGTGGGACACACTTAAAGATCGATAACTAATTAATATTGAATGCATGACAGTAAAACTATGTTTATTAGTGAAATGATGAACACATGAGATGATGAAACTTTGTAATGTGCAAAAGCATTCAAATGCAATAATATTCTAAGTTAATTAGCCAAAAGTATATAGGAAGGTTTGTTATATAGGTGGAATATAGACACATCCTCACATCCTCATGAATGTGGGATAATACTCGCTAATGACTTTATTAAACAAATAAGTGACACCTAAGCAAGTTTAGTATATAGTTAGGTAAAACCACATAGTGGAAAAAAGCCTACACTAACAATCCCCTTAAGCATAGCATAGGTGGGTGGAAGAATTAAATCTTGATAATAAGCCCTACTGAGGTACCCAATTACATAAAATAAATAGATAACTAAGAAGTCCCCATAGAATATGTTGAGCCTATCTATAGTAAATATTCAAAAATGACTAAAGCCAATGATGAGATCCTCTACTTAAAGACTGTATAAACTTTATCTACATCAAAAAATGTTTCTTCCCTTCATTACAAGATTAACATAATGAGTGTACTAAAAATATACCCATTTCATAATGGGTAATGAAGGAAACAATATGATGATCTATGAATATGATCCAAATCTAAAATGTGGCATACGTATAATGATATTGTGCACAAGAACTGAAGGTAATGCCACTTAAGCAGACCTATTAGAAGAATGACATGGAACATTCACTAAAATAATGTCCATGTGACGTGTAGATCATGGCTCAACAATTATTAAAATTAAAAAAGAGACTACAGATGAAGCATGCAAATCCATAGAATGAGTATCCAATGTAAGATATGAGTCATCAATTATATTAATAGGTGTACTCACACAATCAATTAAAATGAGATGATCCTTCAAATAAAAAAACTTGTGATGGCTTGAAAAGAGAATCATTATGCAGTAGAACTAATGTCAATTATATAGAAAGACAACTAAGGTCTAGCATAAACTCATCCACTAGTGAGGCTTAACA